>JAGFNQ010002143.1:0-43874 GCA_024364735.1 Boesenbergia rotunda
TTGTCCAAAACTTTCTCCATGAAAGACCTGGGAGAAGCAACCTATATCCTTGGGATTAGAATCTATAGAGATAGATCAAAACGGTTGCTTGGTCTTTCGCAGTCTACATATATAGACCGAGTGCTAGAAAGGTTTAGCATGTCGGAATCCAAGAAAGGTTACCTTCCCATCAGGCATGGGATCAACCTTTCGAAGTCTATGTGTCCGCGCACAGAAGACGAGAGGATTTGCATGAATAAGATTCCTTATGCATCCGCGATAGGATCTATCATGTATGCTATGTTATGTACTAGGCCCGATGTATCGTATGCTCTGAGCGTCACAAGCAGATACCAGTCTGATCCAGGAATGGATCATTGGGCGGCTGTCAAGACAATCCTCAAGTACTTGAGAAGAACTAAGGATGTGTTCCTAATATATGGAGAAGGTGATATGATAATACGTGGGTATACAGATGCCAGTTTCCAGACAGATAAGGATGACTCCAAATCTCAGTCCGGATACGTATTTATTTTGAATGGAGGCGCAATAAGTTGGAAGAGTTCCAAGCAAGACACCGTAGCGGATTCTACCACGGAAGCGGAATATATTGCAGCTTCGGAAGCAGCAAAGGAAGCAGTCTGGATCAAGAAGTTTGTCTCAGAACTTGGTGTGGTTCCAACCATTGATGAAGCAATACCGGTTTATTGCGACAACAATGGAGCTATTGCACAAGCGAAGGAACCAAGGTCTCATCAGCGATCCAAACATGTGCTTCGCCGCTATCATCTGATCAGAGAGATTATAAGTAGGAATGATATACAAATTGAGAAAATTCCCACTGAAAGGAATTTAGCGGATCCTTTAACTAAGGCCTTGCCTCAAAGCAAGTTTGAGGGTCATGTTAGAGCCTGTGGTATTGGATACCGTAGCGATTGGCATTAGGCCAAGTGGGAGTTTGTTAGTGATATGAGAAAAGTGTCCTAAGGCAATCGCCTATGATTGTAATCATTTATTTTAATAAATGAATATTCACTATTTGAGTATACATGTTTATGTATTTGATTGAGATCTTAAACTCATTTACTGAATGTCCGCAATACAATTCACAGCATGAGAGAATTTGTGATGAATTCACAACTAGTGATTATCTCTACATGTGGAATTGTGAAGTATTGAAATTGTCCCTAGTCGATGAATTGATAAATACGGACACTATCAATTCTGTTGAGACTAGCATGGGTTATTCTCTAATCAGCTGATTCTCACTGGCTGGTGACATTGGGATGTCCGGAGATAAACATGAATGCTAGTTAAGGGAACTAGTTCATTAGAGTGACTGACTGTAAAACTTCATATGGTAGTCTACATATAGATATGTCAATGAAGTTCTTACTGCAGCTTAAGTGCGATGTTCCTTTGACTTGCGGTGTTCAAGTCATCTTGGTCATGGAGACTTATACTTTGACATCTTAAGCAAGCATCTCCAAGGAGGTGTGGACCCAGGATGATTGGGTATAAGCCGAAGTGCCCGAAGATGTTTGAACAACTTACAAAGGATTCACCACTCCTTGCGAGGAGATGTATACCCAAGGCCTATCGTCGGATTGTTACTCGAAGCCTCTGGCCAGAGCATGACATATTCAGAGTATGAATCTCTTAAATACATGAGAGTAATTAGAATCCGTAGGACGAGAAAATGTTACTTGGGCTAGGTGTGATGTAGTCAGCCTAGCGGGGACTGACACACATAGACCAAGTCCTGAACCATGTAGGTATAAGATGGTGAAGGGAATGGGGCACGATTCATTATAGCTGCTGAAGGGTTTCAGAATAGTTTCTGAGGTCAACCGTTGATCTTTCGATTAATTGGGGATCATGATGTACTACTAGGTGCCACTCATGATCGTTCTATAATTGGTTAATTATAGATGGCCAACATAAATCGAAAGCCTATTTAGTCACATGCACTACGAGTAATCCGAGGGATTTAAAATGAGTTGAAAATTAGATTTTCCAATCAAGAGAGATTAGGTTTGGTTGAGCCAAACGATAATTAGAATCTGAATTTATCTGAGATGCATCGGATGCGTAAAATGGCTATGTCTTTTGAAGTCATAATAGATGAATTAAATGAGTTTAATTTATTGGGGAGTGGCTTGGATGGGCCGGCCAAAGAGGGTCTCCATCCTCTTTGCTTGGCCGGCCACAACAAAGGGAGAGAACCATGTTTTTGGTTCAATTTATAAAATAAACCAATTGTGTGGTTTGTTTTATAAAATTATAGATGATATAAATTTTTATATAATAAACCAAGGTTTGGTTTATTTTAATCGAAATTAAAATGAACCATGGATTGGTTTATTTTATTTTATAAAATCAATCATGGATTGATTTACCATGATAAGAGAAATTTTTCCATAAGAAAAAAGGAGACTTGGTTGGTTTTTATCATGAATTAAAATATGATAAAACTTGGCATGATGGAATAAGTCATAGAAAATCTATTCCATAAGAAAAAAGAGACTTGGCGGTTGAGAGGCCACAATATAAAGGACCCAAGTCAATGCTTGGAAATCAATCGAAGTATTCTTGCCTGGGCTCTCTCCCTCTCCTCCCTTCTTTCTCTTGGCTGGCCACATGGCTCCTCTCCCATCTTCTTGCCGTGAGCACAAGGAGAAGCACCGAGGCTTCAAAGTTCTTCCGTTGGGATGATCTTCCACTCCGGCCATTATCACCTTGGGATTGGGTGCAAGTCATCTTTCTCCTTCTCGCCGGAATTGTGATTCCGGCCAACCTTGGTAGTGAGTTTTTCTAATGTGATTACTTCTCTCTTGGTTTTCTTGTCGCGTTCTCGGAGAATCTAGTAGTTCTCGAGAACACGAAACTCATGGTTTTGCGAAGTCATCCCGAAGATACTCGGCCTGGACGCAAATAGAGGCGGAGCTTCCGAGGGACGCTTACGGTTGGATCTCGTCCCTTCCTTCGAGTTACGCGAGGTAATACGTAAATTAGTTTACGTTTCTACAAAATTTTAAATATATGATCATGTCTACACAAGATAAAGTTGCATGCTTAGATGTGTGGTTAAATAATTTGAGAAATTATTTATGCTAAACCTTCCGCTGCACGTAATTAATTTTAAAATTACGAACCCGCATCGATGTCAACATGCACCCGGTCCCAACAAGTACATGCATGAAGTTCAATTACTTTGTGTTGGTGCAGAATGCACCTAAGTCAAACCTGTGTTTTGATAATGGCAACATAGGTCAAAAGTTATGTCTTTCTTGTTTTCTAACAAGTTAATCAAGTGTGCAGGAAAAGCCCTAGCAAAGGACAGCTAGGCAACTGGCAAAGGACTGCCAGTGGCAAAGCCCTAGCGAAGGACTGCTAGGCAACTGGCGAAGGACAGCCAGTATCCAAGCCCTAGCGAAGGACTGCTAGGCAACTGGCGAAGGACTGCCAGTATCAAAGCCCTAGCGAAGGAATGCTAGGCACCGGGCGAAGGACAGCTCGGCATCCAAGCCCTGACAAAGGACCGTCAGGCAAAAGTCCAACCAAAGGAGCGGTTGGCATCAGGTAAATTCTCCCGAGAGGAGTAGGTGAGGACGCGTTCCCCGTCGAGGGAACAGTAGGCGTCAGTTCGACCTAGGACTCCATTTTGGAGACCAAAGTCAGAACCAAGACAGCTAAGGCTATATAAAATAAATAATTGTATTATTGTGTTTTGGACTAACCCTGGATGCAGGACCGAAGGAACGTGTGTCTGCAACTCAGAGAGCCTCAAAGGAGTGAGGCAGCAGCTGAGTAAGGCGCCCTGAGTGTCCAGGGTGCCCTCAAGGTAAACCAGAACCAAGCGAAGTAAAAAGAGCTTCGGCTGCTTACTGGGCAAGGCGCCCTCAGCAGCGAAGGCGCCCTCGTCAGCGAAGGCGCCCTCAGCAGCCAGGGCGCCTCCAAGCCCAAGACTGCGAAGCCAGCTTTATCCACAGCCGAGAATTCTGCGCGGAAGAAGTCAGCCAAGGCGCCCTCAGCGACCAGGGCGCCCCAGAGGTCATCCCTATTGCGGTGGGATAACGCTTGACTGAGCGAAGCGCGGATCTGCTGACACGTGGCAGGGCGCCCCCGACGTTCAGGGCGCCCTAGGGGCTATAAATAGCACCCCTCGACCACAAGCTTGGAAAAAACTTGATACCAAAGCTTCCATACTCTTCTGTGCTCACGCCTTGTTCCAGAAAGTGCCCAACTCGAGCGACGACGTCCTGCTGCTCCGGAAAGTCAACCTACAACCGGACGTCGGTAACAGAAGAAATTTCTTTTAAAAGTTTATAGTGCTATACTTGTAAATCTCTTTCTGTAAACTGATTTTGCGCTCATATAGAATTGCCCAAAGTAAACGATCAACGATCGTGGGCCTTGGAGTAGGAGTCGACCTAGGCTCCGAACCAAGTAAAAAATACTGTGTTCGCGTGGTTTGTTTATTTCCGCTGTGCAAATTACTCTCTCCATAAATTCGAAAAGTTTTGTTGATATTCACCCCCCCCCTCTATCGACTCTATCGATCCAACAAGTGGTATCAGAGCGGGGTTATTCAAACTTGGTGCAACCACCAGTTTGAAAATTTCTTTTCAGATTTTCGAATTTTTTTAAAAATATTTTTCGATTTTTTTGTTAATCGAGGTTGGTGCAACACCCCTCGATATTTTATTTTCTAATCCAGCACTACTAATCCAAGACCTAGTCTTGGAAAATTTGTTCTTCTGTTAGTTTTTTTGTTATAGATCCAATGGCCATGCAAGAGGGATTCAGCACCGCCAGACCTCCACTTTTCAGTGGAGATGATTTTTCTTAATGGAAAAGTCGTATGGAGGTCCACCTGAAAACTCAGGTGGATATGTGGATCATCATCCAGTCCGGTCTGGAGATCCCCAAAAACGCCGAAGGACAACCGCAAAGCAACTCCGAATGGGACAACTCCCTTAAACACAAAATAGAAGCCGACGCAAAAGCGACACAAACCCTACAATGCTGGCTGACAAAGGAAGAGCTGAACCGCGTGGGCCCCTTCAATAGTGCAAAGGAGCTATGGACAAAACTGATCGAGCTGCACGAAGGGACATCAGATACTCGGATCAGCAAGCGGGATCTGCTACTGATAACCACCATTTTTGCTGATTATTTTAGGCTCTAAAATCCATGTTTGATCTACATTTTATATGCTTAAGTTTGCATTTGTATTAGGTTTCATGTATTCCCTTCATTTTGGCTTTTAATTCTAATCTTTGTATATTTGGGAGATTTTTGGCACTAAATTTGGATATTATTTTGTAGGCTTAAATTGATCATGGACCTAGATCAAAATTGGGTCTGACTTGAGTCAGCATTGGATCCAGATCAAAAGGATCAAGCATCGGATTAATAGGAGCCGTCCATTCCAGAGAACGGCTAGATCTGAGCCATCGGTCAATTTCTGGTCAATCTGAATCTAAGATAGAATCAATCATGGCCATAGATCAAGATCTGAAAATTTCAGCAAGATCGGAAGAGATCTGACCGTTGGATCGAGCTCAAGATGTTCTAGACCATCCATTCAAGAAAAGGGAAGATCTGGACCATCCGCCACTGATCTGGTTAATCCGAGCAGGGAACAGGTAGATCAGGACCATTGATTGGGATCTGTGGAGTTTGGTTCAGATCTGAAGAGATCCGACCGTTGGATGAAGTCAAATCGATCTCAGCCGTCCATTGATAATTATCTTTTGAGCTGTGAATTTTGGCTTGGTTGACTGGACTCAATCTGCTGGACCTGAATCTGGACTGAACCGGATTGCTGGACTGAACTCGAGTTGATTGAATCGAACCGCTGGGCTGACTGAACCACAAAACTGGGCTGAACTCAAGCTGAGCTGTGAAAGCTGGCTGGACCGAACCATTGACTGGGTCTACCCACTGACTGAGCTGAACCAGAGGGCTGAACTCGAGTGCTGGTTGGTCGAATCAAAACGCTGAACTGACTGAGCTGGGCTGAAGCCGGGGATCAAAAAGGGAAGAATCGCGAACCTAGGTCTTTATCGACTCCACACGCAGGCCAGCGGCGATCTTCTTCTCCTCCATCTTCATCGTCGCCGCAGCTAGGGTAGCGGGTTCGTGCCCTAGTCGCCGGAGCTTCGATCAACTGAGTTGAGGGGTTCCCGACTCATTCATCCACCTCCGCCGGCGTCTCCACCATTTCATCACCGCCGCAAGCTAGGGTAGCGGGTCCGTGCCCTAGTCGACTCAACCATCGCCGGCCGGACTTCCTCTCCATCACCAACGCCGCCGACCACAGCTAGGGTTCAGGGGTTCCGAACCCTAGCTGATTCCATCACAGCTTTCTCTCGGGTTTGAGGGGTTCCCGACTCGATCGAAGCTATCATTCACTCCACTGCCGCAGTTCCTTATCAGCATTACAGCAGTTTCTCTTTTCTTAGATTTCACAATTTCTTCTACGAATTTCCAGTTGTTCTTATCAGCAATTGTTTTCCATTTCCAGTAGATTTCCTTTGCAGCATTCTTTCGGGTTGAAGGAAGTGACGAGCCTTCGTCCGAACCAATTCAGTATTTCATCAGAAATTCAATCCCAGTTCTTCATAGCAATTCATTTCCAGCCATTTTTCTTTTTAGCTGATCGGCAACAGCAAGTCGATTCCAGAAATTCTTCTTTCAATTCCAGCAGAGTTTAGATTCGCAGCTTCCAGCTTCATCAGAATTGCCAGCAGCTCTTCAGCAATTTCCAGCAGTCGGCAGTTTCTTCTTATCAGCAATTTCCATTCATAGCTTTGTTTTCACAGCAGTTCATCAGCAGATTTGGTTAAGATTGTTTGATTAGTTTCAGTTGTTAAGTGTTGTTTGTTGATTGATGAATGTGGTTGTTGATTTTTGTATCAAGTTTGATCTCTCATGTTTCCGAATGGCACGTACTCATATCATTTCAAATACTGCTTATAAGTTGTTCGATAAAATGTTTCTATAGTTAGGATTAATTCTATGTCTCTTGTTTTGCTTAATTTCTGTTTGTTTTGTCTCTTTTAATTGTTTTATGTTCTTGCACTTGATTTACATGCAATTAAGTTAGGTTAGATGAGATTTCTTTAATGCTGTAGGTTTTCGTTCCATGTTTAGTTTCGTTAAATACTTTATTTCAAATTGTCCATTCTTCGCTGCAATTGTAGTTAGGTTAAATTAGATTTCTTTACCTGCAATATCTTTCCTTAATTAGATTAGATTTCATACTTGCTCTGCTATTCATTTCATAGTCATAGCTCTCAAATCCAAAACCCAGTTTCATATCCAAAAACCCAAAAGCAATAAGATTCAATCATGAGAATTATCATGCACCAACTACATTCGTTGGGAGACGACCCGAGTTACTCTATGCTACATTAGTTTAGAGGAATTCGGTACTTTAATTGTATTTGAAACCGTAACGCGACAAAAACGGTTATCAAATTTGGCGCCGTTGCCGGGGAATGTAGTGGTGCTTGATAATTCTATCTTTTGATTTTGTTCTGATTGCTTTATCTTTTATATACGGTTGCTGCCATTTTTCTTGTTTGATTTGTGACAGGGCTGTAAGATCAAAATGTTTTCACCAGAGGACTGTAAAGAGATCAAAAGTGCACTGTCAGAGTTGAAATTTTGGTTGAATCATTTGAATCAACAAATAATCAACAGGCCTTCATCTACTTACCAGCCACCATTACAACAATTCGAGCCTTTTCAGCAACCAAGTCAATTTTTTCAGCCACAAGATCAACTATCATTTCAAAATTTTCAACAGTTTCAGCAGGGGCAGCCACAATTTCAGAGCTATCAGCCCCAATTTGAGCAACCATATCAGTTTTGTCAGCCTCAAATTCAGCAACTACAACAATTTCAGCCACCACAACAATTTCAGCAAGTGCCACAGAATTTTCCACACCAAAATCAGAACTTTCAAGGCTACAACTCCCAGCAAAGTTTCCAAGAATATCTGCTCTCCATAACCTCTGATAGCTGCCAAGAATATCAGCCCTTTAATCAGCCTCAACAGCCATGTTTTCAACCAAATCAGCAAGCTCAAAATTTTCAGCCTACTTCATCCTTTCAAAATCAGTCAAGGAGCTATGCTAACCAAGGAGGCTTTGAGAATCTTAATGAGAATGAGGCACAACAACAAAGAATTGAGGAGATTTATCAACTAGTTGTACAATATCATCAACAGCAGCAAAGGCTTCAAGACATAGAAAGAGGCGGTGGACAAATTGCTAGTCAAATGAATCAAATGCAAGTTCAAGGTGACCCTAGTGCAGGGCTAAATCTTTCTTTAATGGATCTTGCAATTTTAGAAGAAGAAGAAGAAGAATACATTAAAGTCTGGGCACCTAGAGCATGCATTCCTCAGGAGACTCCTATTCAAAATCCAATTCCAAATTTTTCAGCTCCAGAAGAAGAAATTGAAGCTCCACAGACCATTCTAGACTTTTATTTTCTGATGATAGTATTATTGATGGTCCTAATTTTTCTGACACTGTTGTTGCAGATATTACAGAAGAAGCATGCAGAGGAGATGATTCCATAGGTGTAGGGGATTGCACAAAGCCCCAGGGACCACCACAAGATTTAGATAACGAACCAGGAAGTGTAGGGACTTGCATGGTGGAAGCAAGCACCCAAGGATCACCAGTTGAATGCCCACCAGAGCTTGAGGCTGAAGAGGAGCATGAACTTGACCAGGAGGAGACCACAGATACATCTACTATTATAGAACCTTCAGGTATTATCCAGCAAGCTCAGGTAAGTATTTCTCCTCTTTCTTCAGAAAAATGCAGTGAGGTACCTAGTGCTGATGTTATTGATTCTGATGAGTTTATTGATATACCTTGTGTAGAGATTGTTTGTGAAAATCTAATAGAGGTACCAAACATTGATTTCCTTGTTCATAATGCATTACTTGATACATCTCTTGTTATGGATAGCGAAATAATTTTAGAGGCACCCATAATTGATGTAGTTTGTTATGATGAATCTTTAGATACATCTTTTGTGGATATGTCTAGTGAAAATTTTTTAGAAGTGCCTGAATTTGATGTTATTTATTTTGATGAATCGCTTGCTATGTCATATGCTGAGGTTGAATGTGAAAAACTCATGGAGATATCTGATATTGATTTGATTGGCTGTGACACATTGCATGATACACACTGGATGGAAAATGATTGTGAAATTTCTATTGATGAGCCTGAAATTGATTTCTTTATTTGTGATGAGCTCCTGGATGCAAATTTTGTAGAAAATGATTTTGAAAATTTTATTGAGGCACCACAAATTGATTTAATTGGACATGATGCAGATTTGGATTTATTTCATGCAGAGACTGAACTTATATCATTTCTTTCTGACCCTGAACGCTTAAGAGAGGTATTACATGTTTTTGCAGGGTCCAGAAGACTTCAGGAGTGGGTGCTCCAACTGAACAGACTTCAGCTTCCTGGAAGGACTTCTGAAAGGCATAAAGAAGGAGGAGATGATTTTGCTTTAATTCGAAGAACTCCATTCCTTCAGTGGATTTTAAACCTGAATCGCCTTAGGCCACCAGAGAAATTTTTTGCAAAGTTCAAGTGTGGGGGAGCCCGAATTCACTCAGCTACCCAGACTCCTCCACTACCACGGTGGAGGCTACTTTTGGATCGACTCCGTCCACCAGAATAAAGGGGAGTTTGTTCCTTTACTTTACTTTTCTTGTTTTTCTTTATGTTATACTCGCATGTTTGTTTACTTTTATACTTTGCATTTATACTTTGTTTTCTCATTTTGCATTTTGTTTGGCTTTGAATAAATCTTGTTTGATTTCGAGTTGTATCTCCTTACATGTTCCTTTATTATGCTTTGAGAATCATAAAAGATAGTTAAGTCTGATTATCGAGTTTTGGTTTCCTTGGTATGCTTGGGGATATTAATTGCATTTAGTCATTTGTTGTGGTGATAGACTCTATCTTGTTAGATTAAGCATGACAGTTTTATTGTTTACCTAGTGAGGATGTTGCCATGCCTATCCTTAATCCTCTTATGTGTGATAGCATTTGTGATACTTGACACTCTAGAACTTGCTTTGATTCTTTTTGAAATTACAATAGCATAAGCTTACATGAATATGATGGAGGCAATCTTTCTTGTTGAACTTTTAGTTTTCCTCTCCTTTGTTATTGTCACTACTGGGCATTTCACCTATTGCTTTCATATTTCATTGTCTCTACTTTATCAGATCTTTTCATTGTCATTACATTTTCACTGTCATATCTTTATTATTTTATTCTTCCTTGGAGCATGCATGAGAGCATAAGGTGATTGCATGATGAGTTACATTTTTATTTCTCTATTATCAGCCTCTATTATTGTGAGTTTTAGATGTTATCATGCCTTACTATCTTGCCCGAGACGGTCAAATTTTAAGTGTGGGGGGGAGACAAGTGTATATGGACGAATGCTTGTGTGAAAAAAAAAATCTCTCTTTGAAAAAAAAAGAAAAGAAAAAGAAAATCTCTCTATGTGAAAAAAAAAGAGAGATAGAAAAAATAATAAAGATGCAAAAAAAAAAGTGAAAGAAAAAGAGAGAAAAGAATGAAAAAAAAAATCTCTCTATGTGAAAAAAAAAATTTCCTCAAGCATTCGAGTTGTATTAGTGATGAACAAAAAGGAATATTTTCTTGATGTGTACTCTTTTGATATCTTTATTAGAGAATCTCAAGAGTGAAGTTGTTGATCATTACATGCATTTTGAGAGAAGTTATAAATTGTTGATGTGTAGTGCATTGAGAATGTGAAAGGAGAATTTTGAGTGTTGGAGGTTGATTGAGTTATTTACTTGGACTATTGTTTGATTGTATACATCATGTTAATTACCCCGATGCTCTCATCTTTTCTTTGATCTTCTTTCATGCTCTCTATGATCTTCTTTGTTATCTACCATTCTTGTTTTCTTGTAGCACTTGGTTTCATTATTATTCATTGAAAAGCCCTCTTGATTTGTGTACTTATGTTATAGTAGTGGAGAAGTAGAAGATAAGCAAGCATATGGTAGTGCAATGTCATGAATGCTTTGAGAGAACTCCACTTCCATATCTATTATTTTTGTGAGCATCAGTGCATATATCCATCTTGTGAGGTCTTTGTCATGCTTAGTTTATTCAAGTTGATGAAATTACCATGCTTTTGACTTATGTGAGATTTGGAACCATAAATACATGGATGTTTGAGACTTGATGATCTTAAGTAACTTTCTTTTATTATTTCTTTAGGTATTGATAGGGGATGTAATGTTTGGGAGATATGCTATTTTCTTTTAGTTTTATTTACTTGTGCGAGACGCCCAAGAATAAGTGTGGGGGAGTTGATAACCACCATTTTTGCTGATTATTTTAGGCTCTAAAATCCATGTTTGATCTACATTTTATATGCTTAAGTTTGCATTTGTATTAGGTTTCATGTATTCCCTTCATTTTGGCTTTTAATTCTAATCTTTGTATATTTGGGAGATTTTTGGCACTAAATTTGGATATTATTTTGTAGGCTTAAATTGATCATGGACCTAGATCAAAATTGGGTCTGACTTGAGTCAGCATTGGATCCAGATCAAAAGGATCAAGCATCGGATTAATAGGAGCCGTCCATTCCAGAGAACGGCTAGATCTGAGCCATCGGTCAATTTCTGGTCGATCCGAATCTAAGATAGAATCAATCATGGCCATAGATCAAGATCTGAAAATTTCAGCAAGATCGGAAGAGATCTGACCGTTGGATCGAGCTCAAGATGTTCTAGACCATCCATTCAAGAAAAGGGAAGATCTGGACCATCCGCCACTGATCTGGTTAATCCGAGCTGGGAACAGGTAGATCAGGACCATTGATTGGGATCTGTGGAGTTTGGTTCAGATCTGAAGAGATCCGACCGTTGGATGAAGTCAAATCGATCTCAGCCGTCCATTGATAATTATCTTTTGAGCTGTGAATTTTGGCTTGGTTGACTGGACTCAATCTGCTGGACCTGAATCTGGACTGAACCGGATTGCTGGACTGAACTCGAGTTGATTGAATCGAACCGCTGGGCTGACTGAACCACAGAACTGGGCTGAACTCAAGCTGAGCTGTGAAAGCTGGCTGGACCGAACCATTGACTGGGTCTACCCACTGACTGAGCTGAACCAGAGGGCTGAACTCGAGTGCTGGTTGGTCGAATCAAAATGCTGAACTGACTGAGCTGGGATGAAATCGGGGATCAAAAAGGGAAGAATCGCGAACCTAGGTCT
The DNA here is from genome assembly GCA_024364735.1 of Boesenbergia rotunda. Classification (NCBI taxonomy): domain Eukaryota; kingdom Viridiplantae; phylum Streptophyta; class Magnoliopsida; order Zingiberales; family Zingiberaceae; genus Boesenbergia; species Boesenbergia rotunda. The sequence continues at coordinate 12,303 of JAGFNQ010002143.1, forward strand.
TTATCGACTCCACACGCAGGCCAGCGGCGATCTTCTTCTCCTCCATCTTCATCGTCGCCGCAGCTAGGGTAGCGGGTTCGTGCCCTAGTCACCGGAGCTTCGATCAACTGAGTTGAGGGGTTCCCGACTCATTCATCCACCTCCGCCGGCGTCTCCACCATTTCATCACCGCCGCAAGCTAGGGTAGCGGGTCCGTGCCCTAGTCGACTCAACCATCGCCGGCCGGACTTCCTCTCCATCACCAACGCCGCCGACCACAGCTAGGGTTCAGGGGTTCCGAACCCTAGCTGATTCCATCGCAGCTTTCTCTCGGGTTTGAGGGGTTCCCGACTCGATCGAAGCTATCATTCACTCCACTGCCGCAGTTCCTTATCAACATTACAGCAGTTTCTCTTTTCTTAGATTTCACAATTTCTTCTACGAATTTCCAGTTGTTCTTATCAGCAATTGTTTTCCATTTCCAGTAGATTTCCTTTGCAGCATTCTTTCGGGTTGAAGGAAGTGACGAGCCTTCGTCCGAACCAATTCAGTATTTCTTCAGAAATTCAATCCCAGTTCTTCATAGCAATTCATTTCCAGCCATTTTTCTTTTTAGCTGATCGGCAACAGCAAGTCGATTCCAGAAATTCTTCTTTCAATTCCAGCAGAGTTCAGATTCGCAGCTTCCAGCTTCATCAGAATTGCCAGCAGCTCTTCAGCAATTTCCAGCAGTCGGCAGTTTCTTCTTATCGGCAATTTCCATTCATAGCTTTGTTTTCACAGCAGTTCATCAGCAGATTTGGTTAAGATTGTTTGATTAGTTTCAGTTGTTAAGTGTTGTTTGTTGATTGATGAATGTGGTTGTTGATTTTTGTATCAAGTTTGATCTCTCATGTTTCCGAATGGCACGTACTCATATCATTTCAAATACTACTTATAAGTTGTTCGATAAAATGTTTCTATAGTTAGGATTAATTCTATGTCTCTTGTTTTGCTTAATTTCTGTTTGTTTTGTCTCTTTTAATTGTTTTATGTTCTTGCACTTGATTTACATGCAATTAAGTTAGGTTAGATGAGATTTCTTTAATGCTGTAGGTTTTCGTTCCATGTTTAGTTTCGTTAAATACTTTATTTCAAATTGTCCATTCTTCGCTGCAATTGTAGTTAGGTTAAATTAGATTTCTTTACCTGCAATATCTTTCCTTAATTAGATTAGATTTCATACTTGCTCTGCTATTCATTTCATAGTCATAGCTCTCAAATCCAAAACCCAGTTTCATATCCAAAAATCCAAAAGCAATAAGATTCAATCATGAGAATTATCATGCACCAACTACATTCGTTGGGAGACGACCCGAGTTACTCTATGCTACATTAGTTTAGAGGAATTCGGTACTTTAATTGTATTTGAAACCGTAACGCGACAAAAACGGTTATCAGCTACTAAACAAACTCTACACTATCAAGATGGCCGACAACGAAACAGCAGCCCAGCTCCACGCACGAATCCAAGAGGTAATGAACGGTCTTCACACAATAGGTCACAAGGTTGAAAACCGTGACCTAATAAGGTATGCTCTAAACGCCTTCCCTAGAAACTACTTGTGGGCATCTATGGTAGATGCATACAAGGTCTCTAGGGATCTTTCTAAAATAAAATTAGACGAATTATTTTCTGAACTAGAATTGCACGAACAAACTAATACCAATATGGTTGAGAAAGGTGTTGCTTTTCTTGCAGGCAAGACTGGAAGAACAACGAAGAAGAAGCCTGAACCTGAAACCGAATCTAACTCAGACTCAGATTCAGAAGAAGAAGATAGAGATCAAACTAAGCTGGTCCGGCTCGCTCGAAGCTACTACAAGGAGCTGAAGAACCGAACCAACAAACGAAAAACCGGCCGAAGAAAGGAACCAACTGAACCAGCAAGCAAGCCCAATGTGACCTGCTACGAGTGCAAGAAAAAGGGCCACTACAAGTCAGAGTGCCCTAACCTAAAGGAGACTAACAAGCCGAGAAGAAAGAAGGCACTGCAAGCAACCTGGGACGAGTCTTCCTCAGAAGAAGAAGAAGAGGCACCCCAGTCCAACCTCCTAGCTCTGACCGCCTCAGATAATGTCGAGACAGAATCAGAATCAGAACAAGAGGACGGTGAGCTGACCTTCACAGAAGACGGAGAAATTAAGGTAACTGGTTTTAATAGATTACAGTTAACTGAATTGATTTCTTTTCTTTCTCGAGATTTGGCAAAAGCCAAACTCCGGGTCGAAACCCTCCGACAGGAAGTAAAACTCCTGAAAGAGGAAGCTGACTCTAAACCCTTAACCGAGAAGGTTCAGGAAGGAACTCCTACTCAAGTTGAAAAACTTGAAAAGGAGAACTCCTCCCTGAAAACTCAGGTTAAGGATTTTAGAACAGCTTTAGAACAATTTACATCTGGTTCCAATGGTCTTGACATGATCCTTGGAAAACAGAAATCAGTTCTAAATCGATCCGGACTTGGCTATCGAACCAAATCCCGACAAAGATCATATTTGACTGTACTGAATCAGTCCAAAGGAAAAATTCAGGCATGGGTACCTAAACTGTGCCTGAACCAACCTACTGGATCAAATCAGTATTGGATCCCCAAGGACAAGATTCACATCTTGCCCAACCATCACCGTGGCTTTAGTCCAGGGGGAGCCAAACTGAAAACTATTTTTATTATTAGATAAACATGTTATTCTTGATTTAAATTGCTTGATTGATTGATTATTTATTTTCTGCAATATACCATGCTTAGACTTAGGCTAGCTTAAGGACTAAACAAACTTAGCTGAAATTTGACAACATAGTATTGGGTAGAGGTGAGATGATAGTACGTTGGGGAAACCAATTCTAATAAGATCAAGTTCACTTGGTCTCTTTAGACTGGCAGAACTAGCCGAAGCTACCGATCCAAAATCCAAACTAGTTAGACCAGAAATTTTTCAGAAATTGATTTTGAAAATGAAATTTCATTAAAAGGCTTTGTCAAGGAAAGGGTGGATGATCCCATAAGGCTTCGGCAAAAGAAGGCCTAGTGCCTTGCCAAAACCTGGAAGCCAATTTTTGAAATTCAAATTCAAATTAATTTTTGTCAAATTCGAATCTAACACAAAATTTCAGCTAAGCATAGATTTAAACATCTTTTCAAAATTTCAAAATTAATTAATTAAGTTTTCAAAATTTAATTATCCTTCAAACGTAATCAAAATTTTCAAAACTATCAAAACCTGTGTCACGAAACCTATAAGGTTAACGTGATTGAAAACCGTAGATTCGGGTGACAGTAAAATTAAGACTAAATTATGACTCCTTTAAATACCTGTGTTGCAGTAAAATCTATATTTCAAACCACGGTCAACATAGTCAAACCACGGTCAACATAAGTCAAACCACGGTCAAATCAGGTCAAGTCTGGTCAAATGCACTCTCTTAGAGTTCAAAGCTAGTCCTTAGGGCGCCCAAATCCGTGTGGGCGCCCCAAGACTAGTCAAAAAGTCCCTCTGCCACTGCACGCTGACTAGGGCGCCCTGGAGCTTCAGGGTGCCTTGGGATACCCCTTTGTTGGTCAAAAGCTGCCAAAAGGCAGCTGCAGCTCTGGGTGGAGGCGCCCTCTCCAGTCAAGGCGCCCTCCCACAGTCCTTTCATGGCAGAAAGCTGCCGAAAGGTAACTGCAGGCCTGGTCAGGGCGCCCTCACCAGCTAAGGCGCCCTCCCGAGGAAGGGCGCCCAAACTGCCTATAAAAAGGGGCTCCCTTCCCCTTCTTCTCTTCACACCCAAAACACCTCTCCTCCTCAACTATCTACCTTCCAAGAGATCTTGCAACCCTCTCAAGCTCTCAAGCCATCATCTTCAACAATGCCTCCCCGAGCAAACCGGTATAATTTATTATTTTTGTTAATTTCTTTTCAATTTTTTTAAAATGCACACTTTCTTTAAGTATACATTCTTTCTCTTAGAAGACGTCGACCTAATCAGGCAGGACCCGGTACTCAACCTAGTCCTGATCCTAGGTTTCCCAATTTAGAATTATGTAACAAGTTCGCTCGTACCACCTATAAACCTATCAAAACGAGCTACTTGAATAAGTTATTCTTCACCCAATCCTGTCCCCTAGCTATGAACGTTATAAACCACTACCTACTAGACAATCTCGTATTCTACACTCACCCAATCAATACTTCCTTATGTGCAGAATTTTACAATAATATCATTAGACAGGATAATCTCATGTTCTCCACCATGGTTCAAGGTATTCCCTTAACCATCACACCAACATTACTGAACCGATTTCTAGGACTACGACCCTCGCAGTCCATCTTCTGTTGTTATCCTCCTAGGGAGCCTCCCTTTGATGCTCCCTATTCTCACATCACCTTAGATACATTACACTCATACTTCTTTAGGCAACCAATGGCCAGACGTTTCCAGTCAGTCGACTTAGAGGTTCAGGACTACGCCCTATACAGGGTCTTAGTCCGATGTATTCTGCCATTATCCACCAGGGACGTCACCACTATGCGACCATTCCATACCTTTCTCCTATACGCCCTGATTCACCAGCTAGATATTGATATAGGGCTTCATATGTTTCACACTATCCTACACGCATCCAGTGTGACCACGCAAGGGCGGGTACGCACACCCTACTGCCACATTGTCACATCCCTATTACATTACCATGGTAGGAACATTACCGAGGGAGAAATGGCCGATCTGACCGACTACGATGAAATAGGCTATAGAAACTTCGCCCTAGCAGGTATAGAGGTGTCCGATACCGGGGTCCTATCCTGGAGACGTCGGAGAGCAGCTCCCCAGATCGATTCGTACGAGGAAGTCGAGTACGACGTCGCAGATGTAGCAGCAGAAGCCCGAGCTCATATAGACGAGCCCCCTCCACCGACACTCTACGAGAGAGTGACCCGTATGGAGACACAGATACAGAGTCTCCGAGAGGAGGTCGAGGCCTCTCACATAGAGCAGATGGACGCTCGCCGAGCTGATAGAGAAGTAGCTGATGCACGATTCTTAGAGATGATAGCACGGTTCGATGCGTGGCAGCCGGGTCCATCTGATCACCCCGGTCCTTCATCTTAGATTCACTTAGCATTGTACCTATTTGACTGCCCCTACTTAGTAGGGTTGACTTGTGCTTGACTGTTGACTATGTTGAAACTAGAGTATCTGCTTTTTATGATGACCAGTTTATTATTATTGGTTTCTTGTCAATTAGTTAGGATTGTGCTTTGTAGAATAGAGAAACTCAATTTTTTCTGCTCTATTTTTTAAAAATTGTTTCTAAAAATAGAATTTGAAAAACTGCTTTACTCAATTTTAAAATCAGATTTCATTTTCGACTTAGTTTTATTTAAAAACTATCCCCTTTCAAACTAGGGGATTTTTTCGAAAATGGACTTAGGCTAGGCCTAACCCTAGAACTGCATGCACCTATAGACATAGAAGCCAGCATCTCACAAGCACCTTAGGGTACTTATGATTGATAACCTAGAAAGGGTTGAGATGCTTAGGTCTTTGCCTTAATTCAAGATGCTTTAAGTCAGTGCATCTGCAGTAATTGGGGTACTAAATACAACTTATACAGCAATCAAGTTAAGTGTTAAGCTTAGAAAATCTAACTTGAACAGAAACACTTAACTTGACTAACCCTAGCAAAAACTACTGTATATAACAGTTAGTAAGTAGCTAATTGGGTTAGACAGGTCCCTACAGACAAAAACTGATTGATTTAGTGTAAATCTAACTGGTTCAGTACAGCAAATTATTATCTATTTTTCTTTATTATTGACACATATTTATCTGTTTTGATATATGGCAAAGGGGGAGATAGAGATAGGAAAGAGAAAAATTATTTTTTTTAAATTTTTCCTTTATTCAAAAAGGTTCAAAAATATACTTATCCTTTATTCAAAAGCTTAAACTTTTTGAAGAAGTACTTAAGTACTTAAAAGCTTTCAAAATTTTGCTAAGTACTCTAGCTTCAAAATTCTTTACTTCAAGCTTTCAAATTTTGCTAAGTACTCTAGCTTCAAAATTCTTTACTTAAAGCTTTCAAAATTTTGGCTATACTCTAGCTTCAAAATTTTTGTTTTAAGCTTTCAAATTTTGCAAAGTACTCTAGCCTTTTAAAAGATTCTTACTTAAGCTTGTCAAAATTATTTTTACTCTAAAGCTTAAAGTTTTTCAAATTGTTAAGTAACTAAAGTGTTTCAAGCTGTTATATCCTACCAAAAACTTAAGCTAACATTTTGAGTACTTTAAAACTTAAGACTTTTAAAATTTCTTAGGTACTCTAATTAGCTTTAAAAACTCTACTATGTATTTTAAGTTACTTCTAAGTACCTAAAACTTAAGCACAAGTAAAGTTTTTAAACCCTACGAATTTTTGAAAAATATAGGGGGAGATTCCTTCCAGGGGGAGGGAACAAAAGTTACAACTTTTTCATGTCTTGCTTAAACTAACTTTTTGAACTAAGGTTGCCATAAATCAAAAAGGGGGAGATTGTTGGTGCAGAATGCACCTAAGTCAAACCTGTGTTTTGATAATGGCAACATAGGTCAAAAGTTAAGTCTTTCTTGTTTTCTAACAAGTTAATCTAGTGTGCAGTGAAAGCCCTAGTAAAGGACTGCTAGGCACTGGCGAAGGAATGCCAGGGCAAAAAGCCCTAGCAAAGGACTGCTAGACACTGGCGAAGGAATGCCAGAGTCAATAGCCCTAGCAAAGGACTGCTAGGCATTGGCGAAGGAATGCCAGAGTCAAAAGCCCTAGCAAAGGACTGCTAGGCACTGACGAAGGAATGCCAGAGTCAAATGACCTAGCGAAGGACTGCTAGGCACCGGGCGAAGGACAGCTCGGCATCCAAGCCCTAACAAAGGACCGTCAGGCAAAAGTCCAACCAAAGGAGCGGTTGGCATCAGGTAAATTCTCCCGACAGGAGTAGGTGAGGACGCGTTCCCCGTCGAGGGAACAGTATGCGTTGGTTCGACCTAGGACTCCATTTTGGAGACCAAAGTCAGAACCAAGACAGCTAAGGCTGTATAAAATAAATAATTGTGTTATTGTGTTTTGGACTAACCTTGGATGCAGGACCGAAGGAATGTGTGTCTGCAACTCAGAGAGCCTCAAAGGAGTGAGGCAGCAGCTGAGTAAGGCACCCTGAGTGTCCAGGGCGCCCTCAAGGTGAACCAGAACCAAGCGAAGTAAAAAGAGCTTCGGCTGCTTACTGGGCAAGGCACCCTCAGCAGCGAAGGCGCCCTCGTCAGCGAAGGCGCCCTCAACAGCCAGGGCGCCTCCAAGCCCAAGACTGCGAAGCCAGCTTTATCCACAGCCGAGAATTCTGCGCGGAAGAAGTCAGCCAAGGCACCCTCTGCGACCAGGGCGCCCCAGAGGTCAAACCTCATCCCTATTGCGGTGGGATAACGCTTGACTGAGCGAAGCGCGGATCTGCTGACACGTGGCAGGGCTCCCCCGACGTCCAGGGAGCCCTAAGGGCTATAAATAGCACCCCTCGACCACAAGCTTGCAAATCAATCAATACAAAAGCTTCCATACTCTTCTGTGCTCACGCCTTGTTCCAGAAAGTGCCCAACTCGAGCGACGACGTCCTGCTGCTCCGGAAAGTCAACCTACAACCGGACGTCGGTAACAGAAGAAATTTCATTTAAAAGTTTATAGTGCTGTACTTGTAAATCTCTTTCTGTAAACTGATTTTGCGTTCATATAGAATTGCCCAAAGTAAACGATCAACGATCGTGGGCCTTAGAGTAGGAGTCGACCTAGGCTCCGAACCAAGTAAAAATACTGTGTTCGCGTGTTTTCTTTATTTCCGCTGTGCAAATTACTCTTTCCATAAATTCGAAAAGTTTGTCGATATTCACCCCCCCTCTATCGACTCTATCGATCCAACACTTAGCAAGGACAAGAACACAGCTAACTTCCCTGAGCTCCACCCAGTGGCGATCTCACGCAAGAACCCTTCTTCGTGTCTTCCCACTGTCGGACTCCAAGTTACTTGTTCCCTCCTTCAATCGCTCAAGTAAAGATTGGTTGCTTCTCGATCGCTTTCTAAAAGTGATGACAGCTTCAAGAACGCAGCAAGCGGATTGTGGAGAACACTAAGTGGGGCAAGAACACAAGTTCCAGAACTATGCTAGGCACTGGTGAAGGAATGCCAGAGTCAAAAGCCCTAGCAAAGGACTGCTAGGCACTGGCGAAGGAATGCCAGAGTCAAAAGCCCTAGCAAAGGACTGCTAGGCATTGGCGAAGGAATGCCAGAGTCAAAAGACCTAGCGAAGGACTGCTAGGCACCGGGCGAAGGACATCTCGGCATCCAAGCCCTGACAAAGGACCGTCAGGCAAAAGTCCAACCAAAGGAGCGGTTGGCATCAGGTAAATTCTCCCGAGAGGAGTAGGTGAGGACGCGTTCCCCGTCGAGGGGAACAGTAGGCGTCGGTTCGACCTAGGACTCCATTTTGGAGACCAAGTCAGAACCAAGATAGCTAAGGCTGTATAAAATAAATATTGTGTTATTGTGTTTTGGACTAACCTTGGATGCAGGACCGAAGGAACGTGTGTCTGCAACTCAGAGAGCCTCAAAGGAGTGAGCAGCAGCTGATAAGCGCCCTGAGTGTCCAGGGCGCCCTCAAGGTGAACCAGAACCAAGCGAAAGTAAAAAGAGCTTCGGCTGCTTACTGGGCAAGGCGCCCTCAGCAGCGAAGGCGCCCTCGTCAGCGAAGGCGCCCTCAGCAGCCAGGGCGCCTCCAGCCCAAGACTGCGAAGCTCCAGCCTTATCCACAGCCGAGAATTCTACGCGGAAGAAGTCAGCCAAGGCGCCCTCTGCGACCAGGGCGCCCCAGAGGTCAAACCTCATCCCTATTGCGGTGGGATAACGCTTGACCGAGCGAAGCGCGGATCTGCTGACACGTGGCAGGGCGCCCCCGACGTCCAGGGCGCCCTAGGGCTATAAATAGCACCCCTCGACCACAAGCTTGAAATCAACTTGATACAAAAGCTTCCATACTCTTCTGTGCTCACGCCTTGTTCCATAAAGTGCCCAACTCGAGCGACGACGTCCTGCTGCTCCGGAAACCCAACCTACAACCGGACGTCGTAATAGAAGAAATTTCTTTTAAAAGTTTATAGTGCTATACTTGTAAATCTCTTTCTGTAAACTGATTTTGCGTTCATATAGAATTGCCCAAAGTAAACGATCACGATCGTGGGCCTTGGAGTAGGAGTCGACCTAGGCTCCGAACCAAGTAAAAAATACTGTGTTCGCTTGTTTTCTTTATTTCCGCTGTGCAAATTACTCTTTCCATAAATTCGAAAAGTTTGTCGATATTCACCCCCCCTCTATCGACTCTCTCGATCCAACAAGTGGTATCAGAGCGGGGTTATTCAAACTTGGTGCAACCACCAATTTGAAAATTTCTTTTCGGATTTTCGAATTTTTTTTAATATTTTTTTTCGTTCGACTTTTTTGTTAATCGAGGTTGGTGCAACACCCCTCGATATTTTATTTCCTAATCCAGCACTACTAATCCAAGACCTAGTCTTGGAAAATTTGTTCTTCTGTTAGTTTTTTGTTATAGATCCAATGGCCATGCAAGAGGGATTCAGCACCGCCAGACCTCCACTTTTCAGTGGAGAAGACTTTTCTTACTGGAAAAGTCGTATGGAGGTCCACCTGAAAACTCAGGTCGATATGTAGATCATCATCCAGTCCGGTCTGGAGATCCCCAAAAACGCCGAAGGACAACCGCAAAGCTACTCCGAATGGGACAACTCCCTTAAACGCAAAATAGAAGCTGACGCAAAAGCGACACAAACCCTAAAATGCGGGCTGACAAAGGAAGAGCTGAACCGCGTGGGCCCCTTCAATAGTGCAAAGGAGCTATGGACAAAACTGATCGAGCTGCATGAAGGGACTTCAGATACTCGGATCAGCAAGCGGGATCTGCTACTAAACAAACTCTACACTATCAAGATGGCCGACAACGAAACAGCAGCCCAGCTCCACGCACGAATCCAAGAGGTAATGAACGGTCTTCACACAATAGGTCACAAGGTTGAAAACCGTGACCTAATAAGGTATGCTCTAAATGCATTCCCTAGAAACACCTTGTGGGCATCTATGGTAGATGCATACAAGGTCTCTAGGGATCTTTCTAAAATAAAATTAGACGAATTATTTTCTGAACTAGAACTGCACGAACAAACTAACACCAATATGGTTGAGAAAGGTGTTGCTTTTCTTGCAGGCAAGACTGGAAGAACAACGAAGAAGAAGTCTGAACCTGAAACCGAATCTAACTCAGACTCAGATTCAGAAGAAGAAGAAAGAGATCAAACTAAGCTGGTCCGGCTCGCTCAAAGCTACTACAAGGAGCTGAAGAACCGAACCAACAAACGAAAAACCGGCCGAAGAAAGGACGAACCAACTGAACCAGCAAACAAGCCCAATGTGACCTGCTACGAGTGCAAGAAAAAGGGCCACTACAAGTCAAAGTGCCCTAACCTAAAGGAGACTAAAAAGCCAAGAAGAAAGAAGGCACTGCAAGCAACCTGGGACGAGTCTTTCTCAGAAGAAGAAGAAGAGGCACCCCAGTCCAACCTCCTAGCTCTGACCGCCTCAGATAAAGTCGAGACAGAATCAGAATCAGAACAAGAGGACGGCGAGCTGACCTTCACAGAAGACGGAGAAATTAAGGTAACTGGTTTTAATAGATTACAGTTAACTGAATTGATTTTTTTCTTTCTCGAGATTTGGCAAAAGCCAAACTCCGGGTCGAAACCCTCCGACAGGAAGTAAAACTCCTGAAAGAGAAAGCTGACTCTAAACCCTTAACCGAGAAGGTTCAGGAAGAAACTCCTACTCAAGTTGAAAAACTTGAAAAGGAGAACTCCTCCCTGAAAACTCAGGTTAAGGATTTTAGAACAGCTTTAGAACGATTTACATCTGGTTCCAAGGGTCTTGACATGATCCTTGGAAAACAAAATCAGTTCTAAATCGATCGGACTTGGCTATCGAACCAAATCCCGACAAAGATCATATTTGACTGTACTGAATCAGTCCAGAGGAAAAATTCAGGCATGGGTACCTAAACTGTGCCTGAACCAACCTACTGGATCAAATCAGTATTGGATCCCCAAGGACAAGATTCACATCTTGCCCAACCATCACCGTGGCTTTAGTCCAGGGGAGCCAAACTAAAACTATTTTTATTATTAGATAAACATGTTATTCTTGATTTAAATTGCTTGATTGATTGATTATTTATTTTCTGCAATATACCATGCTTAGACTTAGGCTAGCTTAAGGACTAAACAAACTTAGCTGAAATTTGACAACATAGTATTGGGTAGAGGTGAGATGATAGTACGTTAGGGAAACCAATTCTAATAAGATCAAGTTCACTTGGTCTCTTTAGACTGGGAACTAGCCGAAGCTACCGATCCAAAACCCAAACTAGTTAGACCAGAAATTTTTCAAAATAATTTTGAAAATGACATTTCATTAAAAGGCTTTGTCAAGGAAAGGGTGGATGATCCCATAAGGCTTCGGCCAAAGAAGGCCTAGTGCCTTGCCAAGACCTGGAAGCCAATTTTTGAAATTCAAATTCAAATTAATTTTTGTCAAATTCGAATCTAACACAAAAATTCAGTTATCTATAGATATAAACTTCTTTTAAAATTAATTAAATTTTCAAAATTAATCAAAATTTTTCAAAATAGTTTTTTTTATCAAAACCTGTCTCACGAAACCTATAAGGTTAACGTGATTGAAAACCCTAGATTCGGGTGAGACAGTAAAATTAAGACTAAATTATGACTCCTTTAAATACCTGTGTTGCAGTAAAATTCTATAATTCAAACCACGATCAACATAGTCAAACCACGGTCAATATAAGTCAAACCACGGTCAAATCAGGTCAAGTCTGGTCAAATGCACTCTCTTAGAGTTCAAAGCTAGTCCTTAGGGCGCCCAAATCCGTGTGGGCACCCCAAGACTGGTCAAAAAGTCCCTCTGCGACTGCACGCTGACCAGGGCGCCCTGGAGCTTCAGGGCGCCTTGGGATACCCCTTTGTTGGTCAAAAGCTGCCAAAAGGCAGCTGCAGCTCTGGGTGGAGGCGCCCTCTCCAGTCAAGGCGCCCTCCCACAGTCCTTTCACGGCAGAAAGCTGCCGAAAGGTAACTGCAGGCCTGGTCAAGGTGCCCTCACTGGTAAGGGCGCCCTCACCAGTCAAGGCGTCCTCCCGGGGAAGGGCGCCCAAACTGCCTATAAAAAGGGGCTCCCTTCCCCTTCTTCTCTTCACACCCAAAACACCTCTCCTCCTCAACTATCTACCTTCCAAGAGATCTTGCAACCCTCTCAAGCTCTCAAGCCCTCATCTTCAACAATGCCTCCCCGAGCAAACCGGTATAATTTATTGTTTTTGTTAATTTCTTTTCAATTTTTTTTTAAATACACACTTTCTTTAAGTATATATTCTTTCTCTTAGAAGACGTCGACCTAATCAGGCAGAACCCGGTACTCAACCTAGTCCTGATCCTAGGTTTCCCAATTTAGAATTATGTAACAAGTTCGCTCGTACCACCTATAAACCTATCAAAACGAGCTACTTGAATAGGTTATTCTTCACCCAATCCTGTCCCCTAGCTATAAACATTATAAACCACTACCAACTAGACAATCTCGTATTCTGCACTCACCCAATCAATACTTCCTTAAGTGCAGAATTTTACAATAATATCATTAGACAGGATAATCTCATGTTCTCCACCATGGTTCAAGGTATTCCCTTAACCATCACATCAACATTACTGAACTGATTTCTAGGACTACGACCCTCGCAGTCCATCTTCTGTTGTTATCCTCCTAGGGAGCCTCCCTTTGATGCTCCCTATTCTCACATCACCTTAGATACATTACACTCATACTTCTTTAGGCAACCAATGGCCAGACGTTTCCAGTCAGTCGACTTAGAGGTTCAGGACTACGCCCTATACAGGGTCTTAGTCCGATGTATTCTGCCATTATCCACCAGGGATGTCACCACTATGCGACCATTCCATACCTTTCTCCTGTACGCCCTGATTCACCAGCTAGATATTGATATAGGGCTTCATATGTTTCACACTATCCTGCACGCATCCAGTGTGACCACGCAAGGGTGGGTACGCACACCCTACTGCCACATTGTCACATCCCTATTACATTACCATGGTAGGAACATTACCAAGGGAGAAATGGCCGATCTGACCGACTACGATGAAATAGGCTATAGAAACTTTGCCCTAGCAGGTATAGAGGTGTCCGGTACCGGGGTCCTGTCCTGGAGACGTCGGAGAGCAGCTCCCCAGATCGATTCGGACGAGGAAGTCGAGTATGACGTCGCAGATGTAGCAGCAGAAGCCCGAGCCCATATAAACGAGCCCCCTCCACCGACACTCTACGAGAGAGTGACCCGTATGGAGACACAGATACAGAGTCTCCGAGAGGAGGTCGAGGCCTCTCACATAGAGCAGATGGACGCTCGCCGAGCTGATAGAGAAGTAGCTGATGCATGATTCCTAGAGATGATGGCACGGTTCGATGCGTGGCAGCCGGGTCCATCTGATCACCCCGGTCCTTCATCTTAGATTCACTTAGCATTGTACCTATTTGACTGCCCCTACTCAGTAGGGTTGACTTGTGCTTGACTGTTGACTATGTTGAAACTAGAGTATCTGCTTTTTATGATGACCAGTTTATGATTATTAGTTTCTTGTCAATTAGTTAGGATTGTGCTTTGTAGAATAGAGAAACTCAATTTTTTCTGCTCTATTTTTTTAAAATTGTTTCTAAAAATAGAATTTGAAAAACTGCTTTACTCAATTTTAAAATCATTTTTCATTTTTGACTTAGTTTTATTTAAAAACTACCCCCTTTCAAAACTAGGGATTTTTCGAAAATGGACTTAGCCTAGGCCCTAACCCTAGAACTGCATGCACCTATAGACTTAGAAGCCAGCATCTCACAAGCACCTTAGGGTACTTATGATTGATAACCTAGAAAGGGTTGAGATGCTTAGGTCTTTGCCTTAATTCAAGATGCTTTAAGTCAGTGCATCTGCAGTAATTGGGGCACTAAATACAACTTATACAGCAATCAAGTTAAGTGTCAAGCTTAGAAAATCTAACTTGAACAGAAACACTTAACTTGACTAACCCTAGCAAAAACTACTGTATATAACAGTTAGTAAGTAGCTAATCAAGTTAGACAGGTCCCTACAGACAAAAATTGATTGATTTAGTATAAATCAAACTAGTTCAGTACAGCAAATTATTATTTATTTTCTTTAATTCATGCTATATTTATCTGGTTTGATATATGGCAAAGGGGGAGATAGAGATAGGAAAGAGAAAAATTTATTTTTAATTTTTTCCTTTATTCAAAAAGGTTCAAAAATTTACTTATCCTTTAATCAAAAGCTTAAACTTTTTTGAAGAAGTACATAAGTTAAAAATTATTTTTTTAATTTTTCCTTTATTCAAAAAGGTTCAAAAATTTACTTATCCTTTAATCAAAAGCTTAAACTTTTTGAAGAAGTACTTAAGTTCTTAAAACTTTCAAAATTTTGCTAAGTACTCTAGCTTCAAAATTCTTTACTTCAAGCTTTAAAATTTTGCTAAGTACTCTAGCTTCAAAATTCTTTACTTAAAACTTTCAAAATTTTGCTAAGTACTCTAGCTTCAAAAAAAATTTTTTCAAGCTTTCAAATTTTGCAAAGTACTCTAGCCTTTCAAAAGATTCTTACATAAGCTTGTCAAAATTATTTTTACTCTAAAGCTTAAAGTTTTTCAAATTGCTAAGTACTAAAGTGTTTCAAGCTTGTTATATCCTACCAAAAACTTAAGCTAACATTTTGAGTACTTTAAAACTTAAGACTTTAAAATTTCTTAGGTACTCTAATTATGCTTTAAAAACTATACTATGTATTTTTAAGTCACTTCTAAATACCTAAAACTTAAGCACAAGTAAAGTTTTTAAACCCCACGAATTTTTGAAAAATATAGGGGGAGATTCCTTCCAGGGGGAGGGAACAAAAGTTAAAACTTTTTCAGGTTTTGCTTAAACTTAACTTTTTGAACTAAGGTTGCCATAAATCAAAAAGGGGGAGACTGTTGGTGCAGAATGCACCTAAGTCAAACCTGTGTTTTGATAATGGCAACATAGGCCAAAAGTTAAGTCTTTCTTGTTTTCTAACAAGTTAATCTAGTGTGCAGTGAAAGCCCTAGCAAAGGACTGCTAGGCACTGGCGAAGGAATGCCAGGGCAAAAAGCCCTAGCAAAGGACTGCTAGGCACTAGCGAAGGAATGCCAGAGTCAAAAGCCCTAGCAAAGGACTGCTAGGCACTGGCGAAGGAATGCCAGAGACAAGCCCTAGCAAAGGACTGCTAGGCACTGGCGAAAGAATGCCAGAGTCAAAAGACCTAGCGAAGGACTGCTAGGCACCGGGCGATGGACAGCTCGGCATCCAAGCCCTGACAAAGGACCGTCAGGCAAAAGTCCAACCAAAGGAGCGGTTGGCATCAGGTAAAACTCTCCCGAGAGGAGTAGGTGAGGACGCGTTCCCCGTCGAGGGAACAGTAGGCGTCGGTTCGACCTAGGACTCCATTTTGGAGACCAAAGTCAGAACCAAGACAACTAAGGCTGTATAAAATAAATAATTGTGTTATTGTGTTTTGCACTAACCTTGGATGCAAGACCGAAGGAACGTGTGTCTGCAACTCAGAGAGCCTCAAAGGAGTGAGGCAGCAGCTGAGTAAGGCGCCCTGAGTGTCCAGGGCGCCCTCAAGGTGAACCAGAACCAAGCGAAGTAAAAAGAGCTTCGGCTGCTTACTGGGCAAGGTGCCCTTAGTAGCGAAGGCGCCCTCGTCAGCGAAGGTGCCCTCAGCAGCCAGGGTGCCTCCAGCCCAAGACTGCGAAGCTCCAGCCTTATCCACAGCCGAGAATTCTGCGCGGAAGAAGTTAGCCAAGGCGCCCTCTGCGACCAGGGCGCCCCAGAGGTCAAACCTCATCCCTATTGCGGTGGGATAATGCTTGACCGAGCGAAGCGTGGATCTGCTGACACGTGGCAGGGCGCCCCCGACGTCCAGGGTGCCCTAGGGGCTATAAATAGCACCCCTCAACCACAAGCTTGAAATCAACTTGATACAAAAGCTTCCATACTCTTCTGTGCTCACGCCTTGTTCCAGAAAGTGCCCAACTCGAGCGACGACGTCCTGCTGCTCCGGAAAGCCAACCTACAACCGGACGTCGGTAACAGAAGAAATTTCTTTTAAAAGTTTATAGTGCTATATTTGTAAATCTCTTTCTGTAAACTGATTTTGCGTTCATATAGAATTGCCCAAAGTAAACGATCAACGATCGTGGGCCTTGGAGTAGGAGTCGACCTAGGCTCCGAACCAAGTAAAAAATACTGTGTTTGCTTGTTTTCTTTATTTCCGCTGTGCAAATTACTCTTTCCATAAATTCGAAAAGTTTGTCAATATTCACCCCCCCCCTCTATCGACTCTATCGATCCAACATGAAGCACTTAGAAGTTTTACAAAAAATGCATATCATTGGAAAAACTCAAAACTCCATATTAGATATTGTGTTCACCCATGAATATTTTTTTGATATATGTCAAAGGGGGAGGAAAGGTCAAAGTTAAGTGTTTTATAACACAATCATTCAGGGTTGCAGGGGAGGGATGAGAAATAAAAAAAAAATTACGGTTCAAAACTACATTGGTTTTAAACTTTACTCTGCTCAAAACTGCTAAAATTTATTGGTTTTTACATTCTTTTCTTAAAGGTTATAATGTTTACTTAACTTTGAATTGTGTTGCTATAAATCAAAAAGGGGGAGATTGTTGGTGCCGGAAGCACCATATCGAACCTTGTTTTGATATTGGCAAAGGGTTCAAAGTTAAGTATTATTGGTGCTCTAACGATGTTACTCAAGTGTGCAGGAAAAGTCTTAAGAACACTAGGCACGAAGTCCTAGTTCTAAGAATTGGGCACTAAGTCCTTGCCGCGGGCTAGGCAACTAAGTCCTGGTAAGTGAAGCTAGGCACTAAGACTTGGTCGAGGACTGGGCACCAAAGACCTGGTGAGTGAAGTTGGGCACTAAGACCTGGTCGAGGACTAGGCACCGAAGACCTGGTGAGTAAAGCTGGGGACTAAGTCCCGGTCACGGACTGGGCACGAAGACTTGGTGAGTAAAGCTGGGCAAAATTCCAACCGGGGGAGCCGGTTGGCAAAAAGGTAAATTCTCCCGAGAGGAGTAGGTGAGGACGCGTTCCCCATAGGAGGGAACATTAGGCGTCGGTTCGACGTAGGGTTCCATTTCGGAGACCCAAAGTCAGAACCAAGACAGCTTAGGCTGTAAATAATGTCTAACATATCATATAGATTTGCTTCTTATGTTTTGGAACTAACCCTGGGTGCAGGAAACGAAGGGACTGTGTTTTTACAGCTCAGGCGCCTCATTGGAAGGAGGCGCCTCACTGGGCTAGGCGCCTGCAAGGATACAAGCACCCCAGTGCAATGCCAAACCAAGACCATCGAAGCAAACTGCCACGAAAGCCTTTGGACCAAGTCAAGCTAGGCGCCTGTGTTAACACAGGTGCCCCAGATAGCTCAGGCGCCTCAATGAAGGGGATAAGCGCTGACTGAGCCTACGGATTAGAGTTTGTGCAGGAGAGGCCACGTGTAGGTGCCCCCTTCAACACAGGTGCCCAGGAGACAATTATAAAAGGGGGTTCACCCCCAAGGCTTCAACACAACTTGCAAATTTCACTTTCAACACTTTCGCTCAAGCGCTACTCTCCAGCACGCTCTGCATTCGCGATCCAAGCACCAACGACGACCCGCTACTCCGAAATTCCATCCACTTCGGTCGTCGATAAAACTGTTAATTTTTCTTAAGTGTTGTAACTGCTTTTTTTCAATTCTATATCTGTACTCGAAACTGTAATCATTTCTACGAATATAGAATTGTCCAATGTAAACGGTCAAGGACTGTGGCCGAACCAAGTAAAACAAATCGTGTTAGCGACTTTGTTTTACTATTTCGACTGCGTATTTCTCTTAAATTGTCCGAAAATTTTAGATCGATATTCACCCCCCCCCCTCTATCAATTTACTCCGATCCAACAGAAGGAAGGTGGTTGGTTAGGGTTTGGTGAGGGAGAAAGATCCTTCTTTCTCTTCTTCTTCTTCCCCTCTTCCGTCCTTAGGGCTGACGCAAGTAGGAGATCTCTTCTACTTTGGTGGTCGACGAAAGCAAGGAGCAAGAAGGGAAGTGTTTCATCTTCCTTTGGTTGGCGCAATCAAGGAGGAAGAAGAAAAGGTTCTTGGTGGCTTCGTTTCTTGAAAGATCGTCACCCACACAACGTCCAAGAAGAGGATAGGAATATGATAGAAGATCAAGAGGTAAACAAGAGATACAAATCTTATTTCTTGTTCTAATTTAATTATTATTTTCTTATTTGTCATGGACCCCGAAGATAAACACAAAAACTGATGATCTAATCATCATCTATTCCGAGGCTAATCGATAAAGGAGTTAGAGTTGCTTGAACAACAAGTTTATTCAAGCGATCACTCAATCGAATAGCACGATGATGAAAAAGGTTGTTTGAGAAGTTTCTTTCCATCTGGAATGTTTCTAATCAATAGAAAATTTTAATCTAGGGAAATGGAAAGAATCGCATCCGAATGGGAAACCAACAGAGTGGCATTGCCTGGAGTTGGACTTGGTCATATAAATTAGAGATAGGGCATCCGCTCGGCTGACTACGTATCGTCAATGAATGTAATAACCAGAAGGTACTACCCTGGGCCTTCCAGGTTGGTGACCTAGTATGGATGCGGATCAAGCTGGTAGACGATGTGAATAAGCTGGAGTCTCAATAGGGAGGGCCCTTCAAGGTGGTGCAGAAATTGGCATCGAGAGCATACTATTTGCAAGACGTCAAAGGAAAAAAGCTAGATCATCCTTGGAGCACAACGTATCTGTGCTAATATCAAGAGTAAGAGTACCCACAAATTCAAGTTGTAACTCTTATCTAGGAATGATAATTTAGGGGTTCGAGGGGTTTCCCCGAGTAGCTTCTAAACTCTCGACTTTGCAAGTTATAAGTGTGCATTCTCACACAAAATAGCCGACCTCGAAACAGACCAGATGTGGCATCCCATGCTCTATCATGGTCTCCCAAATAGCTTCCAGACTCTCGTCTTTGTGAGTTATAAGTGTGCATGCTAACATAAAATAGCCGACCTCGTGGCAAACTAGACATGACATCCCACGCTCCATCATGGTATCCCGAGCGGCTTCTAGACTCTCGCCTTTATGAGATATAAGTATGCATGCTCACACGAAACAGTCAACCTTATGAAAGACCGAATGTGGCATCCCATGTTGGTGCAAGTTGCATCAGTGATATCCTCCTCTAAAATGTTTTAATGTTTGACAAATACTTAAGTTAGTGATACATTGAACAAGGGAAGGGGAGTGAAGAGAGGAGTAACCAAAGTGAAGAAAAGTCCTAGTTAACCTAGGCACTAAGACCTCGTGAGTGAAGCTGGATACTAAGACCTGGTGAGTAAAGCTGGGCACTAAGTCCTGGCAAAGGGCTGGGCACCGAAGACCTACTCGGAAGGTGGGCACTATGTCATGGTCGAGGACTGGGCAAGAAGACCTGGCCGAGGGTTAGGCACCGAAGACCTAGTTCGAGGAATTGGGCACGAAAACCTGGCCGAGGGTTGGGCACCGAAGTCCTGGACCTAGGGTTTGGGCACGAAGTCTTGGTCCGAGGGACTGAGCAACTTAGCTGAGTGATGACTAAGGACAGAAGTAGAGATGGGTTGGGGTTCGGACGTCTCGAGATCCGAGAGTGTCGGAGGCAAAGTAAAAGTCCACCCGAAGGACTGGGTGGCAACCGTCTCCTGAATGAAGTAGGTGAAAGGCGCGTTCTCGGGGGTGGGAACTTGCGTCGGTTCGACCTAGGGTTTCGTGGAAATCCGAAGTTAGAACCAAGTCCTTAAAGTTAATATTGTGTGTATATTTGCTTTGTATTTGTGTATCTTGCAGGTACCAAGAACCGGAGACAAAGCAAGCAAACAACACACTACACGCCTGAAAGCTGGGAAGCCAGGCGCCCCCATCCATAGGGGCACTGATAAATACCATTTTGTTGATTATTTTAATTGCTTAAATCCATGTTTGACCTATGTTTTTATTGCTTAATTGTGAAATTACCCTAGGTTTTAGAACTTACCTTTATTTTAGACTTAATTGCAAATTTGCATAAAATTGGATTAATTGGCCACTAAATTTTGGATCTATTTTTGTAGGCATGAAAGGTTCATGGACCTAGGGCATACTGGGTCAAACTTGAGTCGAAAGTGAAACCGGATCGAATTATCAAGCTTACGATCAATCCGGGCCGTCCGATTCAAAAGTGGCTAGATCTGAGCCATCCGGGACCATCTGAAGCAATCCGAGCTAGGGCTAGGGATGATCAAGCACTCTGATCATGATCTGAAAGTTTCATCCCAATCAGAGCTCATTCAACCGTTGGATCAAGCTCGGAGGGCTCTAGATCGTCCATTCAAAGATTAGGTTGATCTGGACCATCCGTTGTAAATCTGGAGGATCCGAGCTACCACGAGGCAAATCCTGACCCCAGATCATCATCATCAACGTTTGGCTCAAATCAGAGCAAGATCAACCGTTGGATTTCATCAAATCAATCTGGGCCGTCCATGATTAAGTACTTAATCAAATTTTCCACTGTTCTTCTCCTTGTCGCGTCTCCGCCGCACTGCCTTCCTTCTTCGTTTTGTTCTTCACTGTATGTAGCTAGTTTTTCAATCCAAGGGGCGCGACCACCTCATCTCTTCATCTAGATCAAGTCGAGGTCACTGGGAGAGCAATCAGTGGAGTTTCAGCTCGGAATTGGGCAAGAACAGGGCTGTTGAGGGTTTCGGCAGCTCTGTATTTGGTTGTTTCGATTTCGGTTTTGTCAGGTTTTACATCAGTCCAAGCTGTCTGGAGGGGTTCTCGGATAAGCTTTGATCGTTCCCGCACCTTCATTTCAATCCGACAAGGTTGAATTGAAGGAATCGCTTGGGATTTCCTTCTTGAACAGATTTGAGCTCGATTCGACCGCAGATTAAGTTCCTCAGTGAATTGCTGAGCTTAGGGATTCGAGGCCAGCCCTTGCGTGACGAACAAGGAGACCTTGAGCTAATGGAGTGATTGGGGTTTAGATTTCTTAGTCAATTTTCTTTGTTTTAGCTGTAATTCCATTACTGCCGCAATTTCTATTACTGAATTTTGTATCAGTTGATTAGTTTTCCTGTATGGATCGTTTCTTTCTCAATTCGAGGTTCATCCTTGAGTGACAGCAAGGGGTTTTGAGCTGAGATGAGAGATTAAGATTTAGAATTAGTTAACTTTCATTGTATTAGCTGCAATTCCAATTTCTGCAACTGCTCTGTTTTTTGTTCCATTACTGCATTCGTATCAGATTGCTTAGATTTTGTTTTCTGATTGTTTTAGCTTAACTAGGTTTTGATTCCTCAAGTTAAGTAGTTTAGGAACTTGTTTAGTGAACATTTGGTTTCAATTTCAGTTGATTTTCTATTGTAATTCTTGCGTATCAGTTGCGTATCAATCCATTTCTGAAAAAAATGCAGTTTCGTTTCTGAACTTTAGTATCATTCCTGCAAGTTGTAGTTATCAGTTCCTGAAATTCGTTTCAAGTGAAGCTATAGCTATTCTGAATTCTTCCTACAGATGGATTTAAGTCTTCGATTTCAGTTGTTTGATGGATTCTGCACTTAATTGGTTGTCGCATATCTGCATGTAGTTTCTGAAATTCTGCTTTGACCTTCTGCATTTGCTTATTTTCTGGATGGGTCAGTTCTTGCTGTGAATTAATGTCATAGTTTCTGCATTACGTATCAAACGAAGCCCCGCAACTGATTGATTTCAGCTGGTGTTTCAATCGGGGTGTTCTGAAACTCTTAAGCCTATCAATTCTGAAGTTTTGTATCAACTTCCATCTCTGCATGTAGCTTTTCTCTGAAGTTTTCAGCTTGTTTGCAATCTGTTTGCCTTGAGTTGAGTCCTGAAGTTAATCATACCCTTTAATATGCGAATGTGCTTGGAATTAGTTGTTAAATATCAGTTAGTTTCTGAATTCCAGTCTCTATTCCTGCATTTGGTTTGGTGCTTCATTTTTGCTTCATTGTTCTGAATTTTGGCACTCGAATTCTTCACTAAGTTTATTTCTGAATTCTTGAAACTTTGCATTTCATTTCTGAATCCCTGCACACTGCATTTAGATTCAGTTTACAAATGTTCTGAACTGATCAGCACGTTGATTCTACTGCATCTCCTCCTCTTCCTTAACATAGCATTTCACTCACAGCCCTTCCTTCCAAGCTGAGTTGCAGAGACAGTTCGAAAATATCAGTTATAGTTTTGGCACTTAAATTTCATTCCGACACATGAGTTCCCTTCATTTGGTATCAAGTTGATTTGATTGCATTGCTTCCATTTTTGTATCAAGTGAAGTTTCGGTTTTGGGTGGAAATTCCTGAATTTCAAAACAATTCATACTTTGCTTTTGCATTTGAAATCAGATTTGTTTTCCCAACAATTGGTTAAGTACTTTGTTTAATTCTGTTTATCATTAGTCGAGTCCTTTAGTGCCAACTTCTTGTTTAGTTCATTGGGTTAAATTTCTTTTCTTTTCCTTGTGTTTTTGTTTCCAATTGCAACCCACAACTCAAATTTGATGTGAAACCCAAAATTCACAAACGACACATAAATACAAGTTCGAATCAAACAAACCTTCAACTAGTCCCGAGGAAAAATACGACCTGTGGCCCCTTTACTACGTTTTCATATTTTGATGGCAAAAAGGGTTTCCAGCATTTTATATTCATATCTAAATTTGAGACCCACTTCCGTGACAGTCTATTTGGGTCCTGTCAAATTTTTGGCGCCGTTGCCGGGGAAGCAACTAGTTGATTTGTTTGATTTTTGCTTGTATGCTTACGGACATATCATTGGGTTCTATTTTATTTTGTTTTATCTTTTGTATACGGGTACTGCCATTTTTCTTGTTTGTTTTGTGATAGGACTGCCAGCTCAAAATGTTCTCATTTACTTACCAGCTGCCGTGTCCACAATTTCAGCAACCACAACAATTCCAGCAGCCACCACAGCAATTTCAACCACAACTCTAGAATTTTCAGCACCCAAATGATCAATTTCAGCAACCAAACCAGTTTTTTCAGCCTTTCCAAAATTTTCAGCAAAATCAACCAAATTTCCAGCCACAAATTCAGAGTGGGCAACCACAATTCCAGGGTTTTGAGCCCCAATTTCAGCAATTTCAGCCCAATTTTCAGCCACCTTATCAACAAGATCAATCACTTTTTCAAGGAATTCAGCAAGTGTACCAAGATAATTTGAATTTCCAACAACCATATCAATTTCCACAGCAATTTCAGCCTTGCAACCAGAATTTTCAGCAACAAAATCAGAGTTTCCAGCCCATTCCATCTCAGTCCTCGCTACCGCAATGTCCACTTCAAAACCAGAATTTTCAGCAGCTCAACCAATATCAAAATCAGAGTGGATCACAACCTTCACAACAATATTTTCCACAAAATGATCAGAATTTTCAGCCTCCATTTTAGAGTTTTCAATTTCAGAACCATAATTTTCAGCAATCTCCACCTAATTGTGAATCAAATTGTCAGCAGTTTAATCAAGGAGGTTTTGATGATCCTGATAGGGATGAGGCTCTACACCAAAGGATGATGGAGATGTTGCAACAAGTCCTACAACAACAGCAAAATTTTCAACTACAACAACAGCAAAATTTTGAACAACAACAACAACAACAACAACGCCTTGCAAAATTGGTAGATCAATGGAATCAGATAAAAGCCCAAAGATCAGGACAATCGGATGAATCCATAGGTGTAGGGGATTGCACAGAGCCCAAGGAACCACCTACATTGATTGATACATCAGAAAATTCAGAGGATAGGATTGAGAGTGTAGGGGATTGCACTTAGCACCAGGAATCACCCATTCCTACTGATTTAGAGGCATTGGAGGAGATTGATAGCAGGGCTTGTGATGAATTCAATTTTGAAACTTTACAGGATCATTCTATACTTTTATCTTATGATGACTTAGCTGTTAATGATCCTAATTTTTCTAATTTGGTTGATACAGGAATGGTTGAGGGAACATGTATGGGAGATGATTTCATAGGTGTAGGGGATTGCACTAAGCCCCAGGGACCACCACAATTTACTGGTACATTAGAAGATTTAGAGGATGAACCAGAAAGTGTAAGGACTTGCTTGGTGGAAGCAAGAACCCAAGGATCACCCGTTCCAGTTGAGTGTCCACCAGAGCTTGAGGCTGAAGAGGAGCATATACTTGACCAGGAGGAGAACACGGATACATCTACTTTTGTAGACCCTCCAGGTATTTTTCAGCACGATCAGGTAAATACTCCTCCTAATTTTTCTAAAAAG
This sequence comes from Boesenbergia rotunda, assembly GCA_024364735.1. Taxonomy (NCBI): domain Eukaryota; kingdom Viridiplantae; phylum Streptophyta; class Magnoliopsida; order Zingiberales; family Zingiberaceae; genus Boesenbergia; species Boesenbergia rotunda. The sequence goes on from JAGFNQ010002143.1 coordinate 36,937, forward strand.
TGCATAGAGGTACCTCAAACTGATCTTATTGTTTGTGATATACTTAGGGATACATCTCTTGTAGAATTTGATTGTGAAAAATCCCTAGAGGTACCTAGTGTTAAAGTTGCTGAATTTGAAGCATGTGGTGATACATATCATGAAAATGCTGAGTGTGAAAAATTTTTAAAAGTGCCTAGTATTGTTGATTGTTGTGATGAGTCTTTTGATATATCTTATGCTGAAAATAATTGTGGAAAATTCATTGAGGCACCTCAAATTGATTTTATTGGCTGTGATACATTGCTTGATATATCCTTGGTAGAAAATAATTGTGATATTTTTATTGAAGTGCCAAAAATTGATTTCATTATCTGTGATGAATTTCTGGATGCAAATTTTATAGGAAATAAGTGTGAAAAATTTATTGAGAAACCAAGAATTGATTTAATTGGACATGATGCAGATTTGGATACATTTCATGCAGAGACTGATATTATTTTATTTTCTTCGTACCCTGCACGCTTGAGAGAGGTATTACATTGTTTTGCAGGGTCTAGAAGACTTCAGGAGTGGGTGCTCCAACTGAACAGACTTCAACCTCCTGGAAGGACTTCTAAAAGGCAGAAAGAAGGAGGAGTTGATTTTACTCTAATCCATAGCACTCCACTCCTTACATGGATCTTAAACCTAAATCGCCTGCGGCCACCTGAACAAATTTTTGTAAAGTTCAAGTGTGGGGGAGTCGCAATTCTCTCAGCCACTCATGTTCCTCCACTACCACGATGGAGGTTACTTCTGGATAGACTCCGTCCACCAGAAATAAAGGGGAGATTTTTCTTTCTTGTATTTTCTTTTATTGCATTTTTCATTTTCATGCTTTCTAGAAGTAGAATTTCCTTTTAAGTTGAGTCCTTGTAAATAAATGCATTTTAGTTTTCTTGGAAACTTGTTTCTAGCATGAGTGGAAATAAAAGTATCCCTCTAGGTTATCTTCATGTCATTTTAGAATCTTTTGAAAACAAATTAAATTTGGTTGTTAAAACTTACGATTTGAGCTCATGGATGAATTCTTGGATGCTTGAGTACTACTTTGCTTTAAATTCTTAATTGAGGACTTGAGATGAATTATTTTTGCCTAGTGAGAATTAGCCTTATATTTGTGATACACATATGTTATTGTACTCTAGAACTTGCTTAGGTTCTTTCAAAACCATATTTCAATGATTGGATCACATCTATAGAGACTAATCACTTTGTTTACCTTTCCATATCAATTTTGGCAAAAATCATGTCTATTCTATTTGTCTTTCCTTATTCCTAATCTTAATCCTAATTTTTCTATGGATTTGTTTGCTTGGGATGTTTTCTTGATACTACTTTGCCCGAGACGGACAAAGATTTAAGTGTGGGGGAGTGATTAGTGATTTGGAATCAATTTTTATCAAGGATGCACTTCATGTCGAAAAATTTTTTTTTTGCAAATTCCATGTGCCAAGAATGAGCAAAAGAGATGGAGGCAATTGGAGATGGAGCTTCCTTATCATATTTTGAAGATTTAAGTGGCAAGCAATGGAAAAATCCATGCCATTTCAAAAGAAAATTCTGAGACAAAAATTGAGAAGAAGTGGTCAAGTGATTGAATCCAAAAGCAAGGAATTCAAAGAAGAAGAGATTGTTTCGGTATCACTTGATTTCAATGGGCATAGACACAGTTAATATCCATCTAAATCTGAATTTTTGGGTGTTGAAAATCAGTGATGCAGTGCCAAATTAAGTGAAGCAGTTTTGAAGAAGAAATCTTCAATGAAAAGCAAAATGGCACACAAGCAAAAGCAAAGTTGTGCCATATATAAAAAAAATCAGTAAAGCTGAATTGCAGCTGTACTGAAGCTGAAAAGAAGCTTAAATGCAGCTGTACAGATTTCAAAAGAGCTGAACAAAATCTGAGCAGTGGAGTTAGAATCTGAAGCCAAAAATCAGAAAAATCTGAGATCAATGTAGAAAAATCGGTGTCCAAAAGAACTCCACTTGCAAGGATGCTGAATTTGTAGCTGAATTTGTAGCTGATAGAGCTGTTCGGCCACCTTGTTAGAAGATGATTGTAGCTGTTCTTTGCAGAAAAATCAGAATTCGGAAGGGCTGAACAAAAGCTGAAAACAAAGAAAAACTGCCGAGTGCTGGAATCTGATTTCCAGCTGAATACAGACTGAATTGAAGGTTGATGAAGTTGGAATTGAAGCCGAATAGCTGCTGAAATCAGAAGAAGGAAAATACAGAAAAAAAATCTGGAACAATAGCAGCAGAGAAGAAGCAAAACAGGAGATGGTATGAAGGCAGTTTTGTGCCAACTTGCAACTGAAATGGGTTTTCAAGGGCTGCTGACAAGGATTAAGAACAAGTCTATCTACCAGCCAGCCATCAAAAATTTGAAAAGCAGCAGGGTAGTTGAATTTAAGTGCCAAAATCTCATCAGGCAGTGCTGAAAAACAAACCTGAAAATAATCTGTGCAGAGCTGAAACTAGACTGCATTGCAAGCTGAAAATCTGGAAAAACTGAGCTGAATATCAAGGATAAGCTGCTGAAATGAGTAGGCTGTGACTTATGGAATATCTTGAAGGATTGTTTGTGAAGGAATTGGAGTAATCAGGTTGGAAAGTGGAGTTGACAAGTGCAAAAATCTGTGCCAAGTTCAAGGGAAGAAATGTGTTTACTATATCAAATTTGTTTCCATACAAGCAATTTTGTAACACCTCTAAACTGAATCTGAGTTCTCTAATCCAGCATTGTGTTACTGAAATTAAATAGAGGAAATTGCAGCTATGGAAGGGAGAAAGAGCTAGACATTTAGTTATGAAGATCATTGATTTTGAATAGAAGTGCAGAAATATTTTTCCCCAAATTCAGCCACTTGATTCAAATGTTTATTGCAGATTTCCATTGATTGAATAATTCAAGAGAAAGCTAAGATTTCTAGTAAGGTAATGGAGGAGACCAATCAAGGATTAATCAGTTTAGCAACTTGAAAACTGTTTGGGCAGTGGCTACTCAACCATTTCCGAAAGGCCACTCAAACAATTTTGTATCAACTAAGGGATGAATTGGTTTCCCTAGGGCATGAATTTGAAGCTCACGGCAGGTTGGAGTGGAGAAAGTTTCTGAACAAGGATTTGGGGAGCATGAGCACAACAAGATTGAGCAAAATGAAGACCAAGAATAGAAGTGGCAGCTGACCATATAAGCAGAGAAAAGAAAAGAAGATAGAAACAAAAACATAGGTGGTACATACATTTGGAGTTTCAGCACCCTAATTCAGTGGAGTTTTCTCATTCAAATTCTTTGTTCCAATACATTCTGAGTTTTACTAGAGAGAAAGAAAAAAAAAAGAGAAAAGAAAATTTGATGAAGAGAAAAGAGAAGGATGCAAGTGGCACGCAATAGGCAAAACTTGGCAAAATGAAGTCAACGAAAGTTTTTTCATCCAAATCAAAGGCAATTATTCAAGTTTGACTTCACAACACTTTTGAGATCATTAGGGGACTGTAAAGAGAAGCAAAGTACATTGAAAACATCCTTGAGCACTCAAGTCTTCCACTTTACCCATTTTTTCCATTTTCTTGGCTTTTACTCCATTTCTTACCATTTGCCATGTTTTCACTTGTTTTTGTAGATGTGAATCCTAATCATGATTAATGGTGGAGAGTAGATAATAAGCAAGCTTATGGTAGTACAAGAAGCATGTGTGTTTGAGTGAGCTCCACTTCCACCATCAACTTAGAACTTAAGGAGAGAGCCACCAAAATTTTCCTTGAAAGGCTAGTGAGTTGAATTGATCTCAATGACTCATGATGGATGAAAATGCTAAGTTGTTGATTTAAGGACAAGATATTAATCCATAGAGCCTAGATTTTTTAGAATTGACAACCTTAGGTAATTTCTTTTCATTTGCTTCTAATTATGCTTAAGAAAATCTAGGGGATACATACTTAGTAGTTTCGCGAGACGCTCAAGGTTAAGTGTGGGGGAGTTGATAAATATCATTTTGTTGATTATTTTAATTGCTTAAATCCATGTTTGACCTATATTTTTATTGCTTAATTGTGAAATTACCCTAGGTTTTAGAACTTACCTTTATTTTGGACTTAATTGCAAATTTGCATAAAATTGGATTAATTGGCCACTAAATTTTGGATCTATTTTTGTAGGCATGAAAGGTTCATGGACCTAGGGCATACTGGGTCAAACTTGAGTCGGAAGTGGAACCGGATCGAATTATCAAGCTTACGATCAATCCGGGCCGTCCGATTTAAAAGCGGCTAGATCTGAGCCATCCGGGACCATCTGAAGCAATCCGAGCTAGGGCTAGGGTTGATCAAGCACTCTGATCATGATCTGAAAGTTTCATCCCAATCAGAGCTCATTCAACCGTTGGATCAAACTCGGAGGGCTCTAGATCGTCCATTCAAATATTAGGTTGATCTGGACCATCCGTTGCAAATCTGGAGGATCCGAGCTACCACGAGGCAGATCCTGACCCCAGATCATCATCATCAACGTTTGGCTCAAATCAGAGCAAGATCAGCTGTTGGATTTCCTCAAATCAATCTGGGCCATCCATGATTAAGTACTTAATCAAATTTTCCACTGTTCTTCTCCTTGTCGCGTCTCCGCCGCACTGCCTTCCTTCTTCGTTTTGTTCTTCACTGTTTGTAGCTAGTTTTACAATCCAAGGGGTGCGACCACCTCATCTCTTCATCTAGATCAAGTCGAGGTCACTTGGAGAGCAATCGGTGGAGTTTCAGCTCGGAATTGGTCAAGAACAGGGCTGTTGAGGGTTTCGTCGGCTCTGTATTTGGTTGTTTCGATTTCGGTTTTGTCAGGTTTTACATCAGTCCAAGCTATCTGGAGGGGTTCTCGGATAAGCTTTGATCGTTCCCGCACCTTCATTTCAATCCGACAAGGCTGAATTGAAGGAATCGCTTGGGATTTCCTTCTTGAACAGATTTGAGCTCGATTCGACTGCATATTCAGTTCCTCAGTGAATTGCTGAGCTTAGGGGTTCGAGGCCAGCCCTTGCGTGACGAACAAGGAGACCTTGAGCTAATGGAGTGATTGGGGTTTAGATTTCTTAGTCATTTTCTTTGTTTTAGCTGTAATTCCATTACTGCCGCAATTTCTATTACTGAATTTTGTATCAGTTGATTAGTTTTCTTGTATGGATCATTTCATTCTCAATTCGAGGGTCATCCTTGAGTGACAGCAAGGGGTTTTGAGCTGAGATGAGAGATTAAGATTTAGAATTAGTTAACTTTCATTGTATTAGCTACAATTCCAATTTCTGCAACTGCTCTGTTTTTTGTTCCATTACTACATTCGTATCAGATTGCTTAGATTTTGTTTTCTGATTGTTTTAGCTTAACTAGGTTTTGATTCCTCAAGTTAAGTAGTTTAGGAACTTGTTTAGTAAACATTTGGTTTCAATTTCAGTTGATTTTCTATTGTAATTCTTGCGTATCAGTTGCGTATCAATCCATTTCTGAAAAAAATGTAGTTCGTTTCTGAACTTTAGTATCATTCCTGCAAGTTGTAGTTATCAGTTCCTGAAATTTGTTTCAAGTGAAGCTGTAGCTATTCTGAATTCTTCCTACAGATGGATTTAAGTCTTCGATTTCAGTTGTTTGATGGATTCTGCACTTAATTAGTTGTCGCATATCTGCATGTAGTTTCTGAAATTCTGCTTTGACCTTGTACATTTGCTTATTTTCTGGATGGGTCAGTTCTTGCTGTGAATTAATGTCATAGTTTTTGCATTACGTATCAAACGAAGCCCCGCAACTAATTGATTTCAGCTGGTGTTTCAATCGGGGTGTTCTGAAACTCTTAAGCCTATCAATTCTGAAGTTTTGTGTCAACTTCCATCTCTGCATGTAGATTTTCTCTGAAGTTTTCAGCTTGTTTGCAATCTGTTTGCCTTGAGTTGAGTCCTGAAGTTAATCATACCCTTTAATATGCGAATGTGCTTGGAATTAGTTGTTAAATATCAGTTAGTTTCTGAATTCCAGTCTCTATTCCTGCATTTGGTTTGGTGCTTCATTTTTGCTTCATTGTTCTGAATTTTGGCACTCGAATTCTTCACTAAGTTTATTTCTGAATTCTTGAAACTTTGCATTTCATTTCTGAATCCCTGCACACTGCATTTAGATTCAGTTTACAAATGTTCTAAACTGATCAGCACGTTGATTCTACTGCATCTCCTCCTCTTCCTTAACATAGCATTTCACTCACAGCCCTTCCTTCCAAGCTGAGATGCAGAGACAGTTCGAAAATATCAGTTATAGTTTTGGCACTTAAATTTCATTCTGACACATGAGTTCCCTTCATTTGGTATCAAGTTGATTTGATTGCATTGCTTCCATTTTTGTATCAAGTGAAGTTTCGGATTTGGGTGGAAATTCCTGAATTTCAAAACAATTCATACTTTGCTTTTGCATTTGAAATCAGATTTGTTTTCCCAACAATTGGTTAAGTACTTTGTTTAATTCTGTTTATCATTAGTTGAGTCCTTTAGTGCCAACTTCTTGTTTAGTTCATTGGGTTAAATTTCTTTTCTTTTCCTTGTGTTTTTGTTTCCAATTGCAACCCACAACTCAAATTTGATGTGAAACCCAAAATTCACAAACGACACATAAATACAAGTTCGAATCAAACAAACCTTCAACTAGTCCCGAGGAAAAATACGACCTATGGCCCCTTTACTACGTTTTCATATTTTGATTGCAAACAGGGTTTCCAGCATTTTATATTCATATCTAAATTTGAGACCCACTTCAGTGACAGTCTATTTGGGTCCTGTCAAATTTTTGGCGCCGTTGCCGGGGAAGCAACTAGTTGATTTGTTTGATTTTTGCTTGTATGCTTATGGACATATCATTGAGTTCTATTTTATTTTGTTTTATCT
>JAGFNQ010002143.1:43899-185911 GCA_024364735.1 Boesenbergia rotunda
TATAGTATCTGTTTGATTATTTAATTCTAATTTTGAAAAGCATTTAAAATTACTTACCATCTCTGTCAGTTCGTCGTTTGATTCTGGTTCAGACTCTGACTCGGCTGTTTGTGCTTGGACCGAAAAGGCAAGATAATTTACCTGATCTTCTTCTTCATCTGAGATCTCTTGATGAAGGTTAATCAGTTTTTCCCAGATTTCTCTAGCACATCTGAATGGACCTACTAGTTTGAGTTGCTCGTTGGTTAGACCACATTGCAAGATTACTGTTGCCTTAGCATCAGTCTCGATCTTCCTCAGAGTTGGTTCGTCCAATTTCTCCCAAGCGATCGACATTCCATCTTCTACGGGAAAAGAAAATCCCGTTTGGATGATTAGCCATAGGTCCATGTGGGCTTTTAGAAGCGACTCCATTTGACTTCTCCAAGAGTTGAAGTTCTTGCCGGAGAAGAGTGGTGGACGGGTACTGTTCCATTCTTGATTGGCCATTAAGAACAAATCTTGCACACAAAAAGAAAAATAGAAATGTACCAAGACTTGGTCTTGGATTAGTAGTGCGGGAGCAAGAGAAAAATAGTCCAAAATAAATATTGCACGATTTTCGAGGCAAAATAATATTAAAATAATAATAAAAAAATTTATTATAAATTTTCAAAAATTGATCGTTTTATCAATTCTAATGAATGGCAAAAAGATGAAAATTCAAAATTTAAATACACTCACAGATATTATTTATTTGAAAAATAAAGCAAAAAAAAATCCGAAAAGAATTTTCAAAGTGGTGGTTGCACCAACTTTGAATAACCCCGCTCTGATACCACTTGTTGGATCGAGAAAGACCGATAGAGGGGGGTGAATATCGGAAAATGTTCAGATTTAAAAGAAAGAGTAAGTGCGCGGCGGAATAAAATCAAACAACGCAAACACCAAGGTTTTACTTGGTTCGGAGCCTGGGTCGACTCCTACTCCAAGGCCCACGGTCGTTGACCGTTTACTTTGGGCAATTCTATAGTGCGCAAAACGGTTACAGAGTGAGATTACAAAATTACTGTAAATAGAAATATACACTTTGTTTTACCAACTCCCGGTGTAGATCGAGTTTCGGTGCAGTGGGAGGTTGACGGCGCTTCGTTCTTGAGTCGGGAAGTTTCCGGAGCAGAGCGCGGTCGTCAGAGCGTTTGGATGCGTTGAATGAAAGCAGTGTTCTGAAGAGGAGGGTCTAGGGCCCTTTTTATAGTGCCTGGGGGCGCCCTGGTCGACGGGGGCGCCCCCCACGTGGCAGCAGATCCACACAAGGCGCGGTCAACGACTTATCCCTTGAACCTCGGGATAAGTTGACGGGGGCGCCCTGGACGCTGGGGGCGCCCTGGTTGACTCGGCCAACCTTATCCGCAGCGCTGAGTCTCCTGCGTAGAGTGGCTGGGGGCGCCCTGGGCGCTGGGGGCGCCCGGGACAGCGGGGGCCCTGGGTGCGCAGTGCAGACGCGGCACAGCTTAACTCTTCAGTTGGTTTGCCATGGGGCGCCCGGGACAGCGGGGGCGCCCTCAGAATGTACTGTCGAGGTTCATTTGCTTTCTTTGTGTTTTGTGTTCACCTTGGGGGCGCCCGGGACACTCCGGGCGCCCTGGTCAGCAGTTGCCTCTTTCCTTTGAGGCATTCTGAGCTGCAGACACACGTTCCTTCGGTCCTGCTTCCAGGGTTAGTCCAAAACACAATAAAAAAATATTTAATTTAATTTATACAGCCTCAGCTGTCTTGGTTCTGACTTTGGTCTCCAAAATGGAGCCCTAGGTCGAACCGACGCCTAATGTTCCCTCAAGGGGAACGCGTCCTCACCTACTCCTCTCGGGAGAATTTACCTGGTGCCAACCGATCCTCCAGTTGGACTTTTGCCCGGCAGCCCTTCGCCAGGTCTTGGTTTCGCCTAGCAGCCCTTCGCCAGGACTTGGTTTTCGCCAGCACCCTTCGCCAGGTCTTGGTTTCGCCTAGCAGCCCTTCGCCAGGACTTGGTTTTCGCCCAGCAGACCCTTCGCCAGGACTTGGTTTTCGCCCAGCAACCCTTCGCCAGGACTTGGTTTTCGCCTAGCAGCCCTTCGCCAGGACTTGGTTTTCGCCCAGCAACCCTTCGCCAGGACTTGGTTTCCTGACAGCCCATCGTCAGGTGCCTAGCAGCCCTTCGCTAGGACTTTGTTTCCTGCACTCTCAAGCAGCATTGTTAGATACCAAACAACCCTTAACTTTGAATCCTTTGCCAATATCAAAACAAGGTTCGATCTGGTGCTTCCTGCACCAACAGAAGCTCCATCTCCAATTGCCTCCATCTCTTTTGCTCATTCTTGGCACATGGAATTTGCAGAAAATTTTTTTTTCGACATGAAGTGCATCCTTGATAAAAATTGATTCCAAATCACTAATCACTCCCCCACACTTAAATCTTTGTCCGTCTCGGGCAAAGTAGTATCAAGAAAACATCCCAAGCAAACAAATCCATAGAAAAATTAGGATTAAGATTAGGAATAAGGAAAGACAAATAGAATAGACATGATTTTTGCCAAAATTGATATGGAAAGGTAAACAAAGTGATTAGTCTCTATAGATGTGATCCAATCATTGAAATATGGTTTTGAAAGAACCTAAGCAAGTTCTAGAGTACAATAACATATGTGTATCACAAATATAAGGCTAATTCTCACTAGGCAAAAATAATTCATCTCAAGTCCTCAATTAAGAATTTAAAGCAAAGTAGTACTCAAGCATCCAAGAATTCATCCATGAGCTCAAATCGTAAGTTTTAACAACCAAATTTAATTTGTTTTCAAAAGATTCTAAAATGACATGAAGATAACCTAGAGGGATATTTTTATTTCCACTCATGCTAGAAACAAGTTTCCAAGAAAACTAAAATGCATTTATTTACAAGGACTCAACTTAAAAGGAAATTCTACTTCTAGAAAGCATGAAAATGAAAAATATAATAAAAGAAAATACAAGAAAGAAAAATCTCCCCTTTATTTCTGGTGGACGGAGTCTATCCAGAAGTAACCTCCATCGTGGTAGTGGAGGAACATGAGTGGCTGAGAGAATTGCGACTCCCCCACACTTGAACTTTACAAAAATTTGTTCAGGTGGCCGCAGGCGATTTAGGTTTAAGATCCATGTAAGGAGTGGAGTGCTATGGATTAGAGTAAAATCAACTCCTCCTTCTTTCTGCCTTTTAGAAGTCCTTCCAGGAGGTTGAAGTATGTTCAGTTGGAGCACCCACTCCTGAAGTCTTCTAGACTCTGCAAAATAATGTAATACCTCTCTCAAGCGTGCAGGGTACGAAGAAAATAAAATAATATCAGTCTCTGCATGAAATGTATCCAAATCTGCATCATGTCCAATTAAATCAATTCTTGGTTCCTCAATAAATTTTTCACACTTATTTCCTATAAAATTTGCATCCAGAAATTCATCACAGATAATGAAATCAATTTTTGGCACTTCAATAAAAATATCACAATTATTTTCTACCAAGGATATATCAAGCAATGTATCACAGCCAATAAAATCAATTTGAGGTGCCTCAATGAATTTTCCACAATTATTTTCAGCATAAGATATATCAAAAGACTCATCACAACAATCAACAATACTAGGCACTTTTAAAAATTTTTCACACTCAGCATTTTCATGATATGTATCACCACATGCTTCAAATTCAGCAACTTTAACACTAGGTACCTCTAGGGATTTTTCACAATCAAATTCTACAAGAGATGTACCCTAAGTATATCACAAACAATAAGATCAGTTTGAGGTACCTCTATGCACTTTTTAGAAAAATTAGGAGGAGTATTTACCTGATCGTGCTGAAAAATACCTGGAGGTCTACAAAAGTAGATGTATCCGTGTTCTCCTCCTGGTCAAGTATATGCTCCTCTTCAGCCTCAAGCTCTGGTGGACACTCAAGTGGAACGGGTGATCCTTGGGTTCTTGCTTCCACCAAGCAAGTCCCTACACTTTCTGGTTCATCCTCTAAATCTTCTAATGTACCAGGAAATTGTGGTGGTCCCTGGGGCTTAGTGCAATCCCCTACACCTATGAAATCATCTCCCATACATGTTCCCTCAACCATTCCTGTATCAACCAAATTAGAAAAATTAGGATCATTAACAGCTAAGTCATCATAAGATAAAAGTATAGAATGATCCTGTAAAGTTTCAGAATTGAATTCAAAACTATCACAAGCCCTGCTATCAATCTCCTCTAATGCCTCTAAATCAGTAGGAATGGGTGATTCCTGGGGCTCAGTGCAATCCCTACACTCTCAATCCTATCCTCTGAATTTTCTGATGTATCAATCAATGTAGGTGGTTCCTGGGGCTCTGTGCAATCCCCTACACCTATGGATTCATCTGATTGTCCTGATCTTTGGGCTTTTATCTGATTCCATTGATCTACCAATTTTGCAAGGCGTTGTTGTTGTTGTTGTTGTTGTTCAAAATTTTGCTGTTGTTGTAGTTGAAAATTTTGCTATTGTTGTAGGACTTGTTGCAACATCTCCATCATCCTTTGGTGTAGAGCCTCATCCCTATCAGGATCATCAATACCTCCTTGATTAAACTGCTGACAATTTGATTCACAATTAGGTGGAGATTGCTGAAAATTATGGTTCTGAAATTGAAAACTCTGAAATGGAGGCTGAAAATTCTGATCATTTTGTGGAAAATATTGTTGTGAAGGTTGTGATCCACTCTGATTTTGATATTGGTCGAGCTGCTGAAAATTTTGGTTTTGAAGTGGACATTGCGGTAGCGAGGACTGAGATGGAATGGGCTGGAAACTCTGATTTTGTTGCTGAAAATTCTGGTTGCAAGGCTGAAATTGCTGTGGAAATTGATATGGTTGTTGGAAATTCAAATTATCTTGGCACCCTTGCTGAATTCCTTGAAAAAGTGATTGATCTTGTTGATAAGGTGGCTGAAAATTGGGCTGAAATTGCTGAAATTGGGGCTCAAAACCCTGGAATTGTGGTTGCCCACTTTGAATTTGTGGCTGGAAATTTGGTTGATTTTGCTAAAAATTTTGGAAAGGCTGAAAAAACTGGTTTGGTTGCTGAAATTGATCATTTGGGTGCTGAAAATTCTAGAATTGTGGTTGAAATTGCTGTGGTGGCTGCTGGAATTGTTGTGGTTGCTGAAATTGTGGACACGGCTGCTGGTAAGTAAATGAGAACATTTTGAGCTGGCAGTCCTGTCAAAACAAACAAGAAAAATGGCAGTACCCGTATACAAAAATCCCTTCCCGATGACATCGAATGCTGACATGGGCATCCAACCAGGTCAGCAAAATTGCCTCGACATCGTTCACGACAATCAGCACAAAATTGCCCTCTCTTCCCGCAGCTGTGAAGGCGCTGGCGGCGGCCGGCGGTTCTCGACACGCTCGTCGACTACGATGCGGCATGCAACTGCAAAGGCAGGGCGCCGACGCAGGCACGCCCACCTCCTTAAAAAATGCCGGCATCGTCGATAGTTCTAGGCATCAGCTAGGCACACACAGGGCGGTTTGCTTAATTACTGAACTGATAAGAAGAGAGATATCTTTGTGGATCAATCAGGCGAACAATCGGAGGGGAAGAAGAACGCCAAAGATCAAGAAATAGGATTTATGGTATATTTGGATTCTAGCTAAGATTATATACAAACCTCAAAATCAGCCAACTCCAATTCTGTTACAATGATTTCGGCCTCTTGTAATGAAAAATGTTTTTTTTGACTTGTAATATCGAAAGAAACAGTTACCATTGTTGGATGGTGTTTTAACTCTTTGTTCAAAACCAAAATCTAAAACCAAATCCAAATGGAAGAACAATACTTGGCAACATTCCTCTCTTGGTCCATTAATTTGCAATAAAACACAGAGAACAGATTCAGTATTTTAAAGTGCCTATTGTTCTGACCCTTCTGAATTCTCATTAGGAGTGAGAGATTGCTGCCTTTGATCTTCTTCTTGTTGTTGCGGCTGCTGCAAGTGATCGCCGGCGCTGCCCTGCCCCATATGATGATAGAAATGACTCAAGGAATGAGGATTGAAAATCCCGACTTGGGGATGTTGTGACAATCCGAGCTCTAATCCGGGCAGTCCCTGTTTTTGTCCGCTCAGAAGCGACGTGAAGCTCATCGGATTGATGCTGCTCCCGGGCCATTCCAACCCGTTAAACCCGACCCTCGGGAAGCTCATCGCCGCCGCCGACTGGAACAAAGCCGCGTTGAACCCGTCGACGGGCGGCAGCCACAACTCCGGATGCGACCTAACGCCGAACGCCGCCCAGTTGGCCTTGTCCTGCCCTACTTCGTGGAGCTTGCTTTGGTGGAGGCCGGCGGAAGCCGTGGTGGAGGAGGAGGAGGAGGTGAGGTTGGAGGCGGCGGAGGAGGCGAGGAGCGAGGCCGGAATGGTGCCGGTGCCGGTGGCGGCTATGATGGAAGGCTCCGCCTGCTGGAGCAGCCACTGGATCGTCTCGCCGTCGGACTTGTGGCCCAGCTCCCGGGTGAGCTGGAAGATCCGAGCGGCGCAGAGCGCCGGCATGCGGACCCGCCTCCCGCGGCCGTCCACCTTCGTGTGCCGGTCCTTGTTGGAGCTCCGCTTCGGCGCAAGCTGCCGCCTCTGTCCTCCTTTCTCCGCCTCCGCCGCAGCCTGGGCTTGTCTGATTTCCCGGAGATCAGCTTCCTTCTTGTCATGCCGAGGAAGAGCCTGTGCCGGGTGGACGCTGGGATCCTCCGGTTGTTGCTTCGGAGATGCTTCGGGATTCATAGGACAGGAAATTCGGATTTCTCAGAATTGCAGAAGAAGGTTGAAAAAAAAAAACCAATCTTTTGATTCGATTTCGAAACTCTGAACGAGGAAGAAGAGAAAGGACCAATTTCTTCCGTAAAGACGGCAGTTTTGATCGATTGAAGGAGGAAGAGGAATCGAGAGGAGGAAGAAAGAGAGGTGCAGCTGCTGGACTTGGATGACAATGTTGACTTTTTGGTGTTGGAATGTCATTGTATCATAATTGGGGAGAAATGAGGAACATATAATACACAAAAGTAAACAGGTGAATGGAGATGCCCCAGGATCATTCATTGATCTACTCCATGATTTGCTTCTCGCTTGGTGGGTCTCTCTTGTCTGCTTCTTCCCCTCCACTGTTTGACCTAATTGGTGCCGTGTCATGACCTGATCAAAAGGTAGCTATTCCATGAATAGAATTCCTTCCAGATTTCTCCTTTTCATGATTCCTCTCCCCTCCGCCGTCGCTATTACACCCTGGAACTCATAATTGCTCCCACTACATTTTTCTTTGCAGATGCCTCTTCCTAAACATGATCTTGCAGGATTACCGGAAAGAGATTTATTATACCACAAGGCGGCTGCTGCTGCTTGAAAGGGAGATTTTTATAGCCTTGTGCAGTTGGTCCGAACCTTCACACTCAGCCATGCTTCAGGCCAAATAGGAAGCTGATGATTTGAAGCTGAACCTTGAGGCTGAGTGTCTGTCGATTTCAAACTTGGTGTCGAGAACTAAAGAGAAGAAAAACAGAGCTGGAGCTGATATCGTCAGTCAACAGACTCTCATGATAAGGATTCCAGCTTGAATGTGCAAGTGTACTTGAAAATATTAAGAAGATTTTTGGTTATATATGTGAATAAGTTGCTGTCCTTGTGAAGGACTTCTCATGGCATTTAATATATTGAAATATTTATTGGGAGTTGCTAACTTCTCATGTCCTTGCTCCAGGGGCTGTGTAGTTCAGAGGCATTTTGATTTCATTTGTCCTTGTGAGGTTGATGAACTAAATTTTCATGTAAATTTTGGGGAGCGAAGAGAAAATTATAAAAAATTTAGACGTACTACATTAGTGAAAAGACAACTTGTGATCTCCTTTATCATAGCTGTGAATGTACTAGCAATCCATATACCTACAATAATCGCAGTTTTGCCCATTTGAGATTGGGATTAAAATTTGACAAATTCAATATATCGGTCTTTCGTATGTGTTAGCTATAATATTCGGACTAGTAATTCTCATGATTTATCTTTTTCATGTTAATCTTAAAATGGATCGACGGGATTGCTGACGCAAGCAAAACACTTTTTCCATCTACAATAACCATAGTTTTATTTTAATGCAAATACTTTCACATGATCGGTTTTATAGTTATCCGTAAAAAAAATAAATTAAAATCTTGAGTAAGTCATATGAGAGCGTATTTTTATGTGATTTCTTTAAAAATTGACCCTTATCCATTATTAAAACAAATACTTGCGTCTTAAATAAGAGGTGTTGCTACTTGAAGAAAGGATGCTTGGAGACATGAATTTGCGTAAAGGAGTAATCAGATGCTAAATGATTACAAGATTACAAGACAAAGATGAATTTTCAAATAAACAAGAAGTCAATTCGAGTGAAACAAATCCATAAGAGTCCTCTAACCAAGCAAGTGATGAGATGATCAGACCGACTCTGTTAAGGTAAATTAGTGGAGAACTATGTGAATCATGATTCTTTCCGAGAAACAACAAATATTCGCATTGTACCAAATTTGAGAATATATTTGCAATGATATTCTCATCATTGTTGATGCTTCAAATTGAGATTGAGCTTTGTTTAACAAAAGCTTAAATGAGTTTGGGTTATGACATGAAAATAAACTCAAATAAACTTTTGGTTAGCTGGATAACCAAATGTGGTTAGCTCGATAACCAAATGTTGTAGCTCAAGTTCAATAAAATTTCAAGACTAGTTTTAATTTTATCATATATAGCAAAAGGTCACACCTGATAATAATTTAACTAGCTCGAGATAAACAAACTATAGAGCTCTAACAGTTCCCAATCCTACAGCTACAATAAGCTTGGATCGAAACAAGAGTTTTAAATGCAGTCCCAATACAATTAAGGAAAGAAAATGTTAGTTGCATGTGTGATGTGTTGAAAGAATGCTGTAAAAATTATCTATATTAATTGGGACTTCCAAGTTTATAACTGTTGTGTAACCCTCTGGTTTCTCAGGAAATAATTGTAAGAGAAAAATGACTTGCCAGAAACAAAAAAGGGCAATGGCTAGTAATTTCATGAGGCCATATACAACTCGTTACTGAACCACAATCCTCTTATACATTATGACTGGCAGAACCAAGTAATTGATCCTCCTCCATAGGGATATCCATTGCAGAAAGTTCCAAGCTTGCCTTGCTTGTCATCTTGTTCCATTCATTCTCCACACGAAAGAAAATCCACTGGAAACGCCGCATTATTTCCAATGCAGTAATTGTAAAAACGGTCAAATAGTTGTGCCGAAGATGGGCCGAGAGTTTGTAGGTCCAGGTGCATCGGAGTATTAGGTTGCTTCCTATCACCCAATAATAGACCTGCAATTCCATAAATAGGGTTTACCAACAATGACAAGGCACTAAACAATTAATGAAATAAAAACTTACCCATATTCGCCCATACAGAAGATTTGTGCAAATATGTGGATTTTTGAACTTGAAAATTCGAGTGAATGCACTGCAAGGACAAAGGAAATCAGTAAGATATAGTTGGATTAACTAAGGCAATTTGACCAAGTCACGCATTTTGCATTGATTTTATTGCCAGTTGAGGCCTTCACAATGACTATTATAATCACTCCTGGACTATATATTGGTTTCAGATCACCCTTGGTTTTCAAATTTCCTCAAAATCTAACATCAAAATCCAGCTTCCAGCATAACTTTAAAAAAAACTTACATATTTGAATTCCTATCAAGAAAGGGTCACTTACACTTTTATTTTGTATAAATTTAGAATTTTAACCCCAAAAGGATGATTTGAAAATCAGCTATACAGCAAAAATAATAATATTTAAATATTAACTTGCAGGTCAAATCCCCAACTTTAAGTAAAATTAAGATTAGAGATGCCCAAAATGACAATTTTAGGTTGAAGAGACTCAAATATCCAGTTATTGTTGGGAAATTGACACAATCACAAGATGATTTATACTCACCTTGGTGCCATTTTCACGATGCAAGCTAATGTGCAGATCAGCTTTTCAGGTAAGACCCTAGGTTTATATAAAATTAAGGCGATGCCTTATTTACTTAGGTTGGAAGATCACTACTTTTTATCCAGAAATCATGATTTCAAATCAACTTGTGATTCAAAACCCCACGTTTATGTAAAATTAAAAAGTGAGAGATTATTACCGTTGGAAGAAGCACATTATTGTTTTTTTTACAAACGTTAATGCAACAAGCTAGTTCATAAATTAGCTTAGCATTGGAGGAAACTTGAAAATCAACAATAATGTGTAAAAAGAATAATGATTGCAGCACGATGTAGTAAGAATCAATATTGGGCATGATTTGGTTAAAAAAACCAAGATACAAAAGGTGTAATTTGGCAAGAACAGAATGAAATGGCCAAAGAACAGAAGGGGCAGAAGATTCCATGCATACCTCAAGTCCCAATCCCGAGTCACATCCCAATAAAATGAGTATAATGAGTTAATGACACTAGAAACAAGCCAAAGTGGCCGGTAAAAATTGATCCAACTGTCAGGGAAGACATGATACTTCAGAGCAGAAAGGAAAATCACGGGGACTGCAGTTGCATATTTTAATGCTGCAAAGACAGAGTAGAATTTTACCATCTCATTCACTTCAGTCAATTTTTTGCAGTTGGCACCCAAAAAAAAGTGAAACTACTATTGAACATTGAACAGTAAGGAACTGATTATTGTAAAATTTGTAGTCATTAAAACAACTAAATAGTTAATTTAATAATCTATATCAATAAATTTGCAACTTGCATCACAAACATAAGTACATAAGCTGAGAAAAACTAGTAAAAATATTGCACACATGCATTTACCATTAAAAAGGCATGTTCTTTCTTTAGTATCCTTGTATTGGCGCAAGCATTGGAAAAAACGGCATAGATATGGAAAGACGAGCACTATAGGAATTGCAACAGAGTGGCTTCCACATACAGAATCTGCTTCAAACCATGCTATTGTTGCAACCTGAAAGCAAAGCAATCCATATAAAGCTCTTATTTAGGATGAAAGAAAAAAGCACCAGTTTAGCTTATCTATAAGCCTAATATTAACTACAACAACCCACCGTGTTAGATCTTTTATATGGATATCTTTTGTAACTCTATAAAAGTGTTTTATGGTAGGTCTTTTGCTTTTTCACCTAAACACTTTCATTTTAATTGTCTTAACTTGTTTAGTTATAGAACTTTTCATCACCACTCAACTTCTAGATAATAACACTTGCATGACAATCTCAACAGTGGCACAAGGCATCATTAAATTTTACTATGACTACGATAATGAAGGAAATGAGTACCTCACGATGGTTCATAATGTAATGCTGATTGCTTTTCCAATGCCTTTGGAACAAGCTGAGTATAATATCTCACTTCTGAAAGATTAGATGTACTTAAACTCTCCATCTAACATACAACATTAACTAATGCAAACACCATATTCTGCAAACTCTTTTTTTTTTTCAAACATAGTATTTACTTCATCTTAATCCAAAATATTCAATATCGAACTGTGGATATGACACCATGCACATTTCTATGGAATATCAAATGGTAAAAATTGCACATTCAAGATTTGATTATCCAGCACATAAGAAAAGTTTACCATATACTTGATATTCTATAGAACAATATGTTTACAAACCTGCCTATTCACCATCCGACACACTGAGCGCTCCAAATCAGAGAATACCTAGAAAAAACCAACGATAACAGCAGTTAATATCATATTTAATAAAAGAATCATGATAGGCAAATTGGTGGAAGTGGAACAGGAAGTGGAACAGCTGTCTATTTGACTGAACAATCACAAGTTAGAGTTTGATAAAAACACTGCAGAAGCTTGTTGAATAGGTCTGTAGTGATATGAAATTATGAAAATTATTACAAAGGAACCAGACCTAGAATTGATGAATGCATTCCTAGGTGATAGACAAAACCAAGTTCATCTTCCAGCAAACTTGGAGGCTATGTTGGCCATCTCTATCTATTTCAAACATGATAACAGCTCTCAAAAAGTTCTAAACACAACTTCTAATCGAGGAGATGATTTAATAGAGACACGACAATAATTTACAATGACAAAATGCGTACCTTTGACATTGATGTCATGATATCTGCCACAAAGAAATCAGAAAATGTGATTGCCTACATTTGCATTGACAGAGCTTTAATTAGGGAAAAAAAATCTGTGAAGGTTTTATGAGATAAGACCATTATTCAGATAAAATAAGAATAATGCAGAAATTAAAGTCATTATGAGTAATAAAGTAAAATATTTATGTGCTCAAAGTTTGTGCACTGACAAACTGGAACAGCTAACGTCACATAAAAACTTAGTATTATATGGGTAAAATAATATTGAATTGTGGTTCAGTTGTGAAGTAGAAGTTCCAGAAGAAACCCAGAAGAGTAAACTCCAACTATCAATCCAAACTAAAAGGACGGACTGGTACTGCATGTAGAAGTTTTGTTCAGAAAGTTAAGGGAACAGTACTGTACTCAAAACTCCACAAAATAAGAAATTACATATGCCTGAGATTCAATTTCCTAATGCCAAGTAAGGCCCTGAATAAGTTAACATATTCAGCAACCTCAAGGCATGAGAGATTGAACCTGGAACCCCATCAGGTTAACAACGTCTAAAACCTGATATAACAACCTGCAAACTCTCCCACGTCAAGCATTCCAAACGTTGGCATGAAACCCCTCCATGCTAAGAAGCCGCCTAAAGCCAAGATAATGATTTGAAACTATTGAGGCAATCTATAGTCTGGAGTGACCAAGTATTTTGATGTTTGGGCAAAGGGTTTAAGTTAGGTTTACCCTTGTTATCTCATATGTGTATGTTAAGTGTGCAGGTTGTACAGGTTACACATATGGACTTGATTAGACGGCCTCGGTACGGTGAAGGATGGCATGGAGGCAAGCTGGAGGCTTGCGTGCGCATCCGAGGGACTTTGGACAGCAGGGACGATGAGCGGAGGGCGCGGACTTCGAGGCATGCGTGAAGGATAGCATGGAGGCAAGCTGGAGGCTTGCGTGCATCCGAGGGACGGGAGCTGAAGATGAAGAGGGCGCGAAAGCAATAGTCGAGGTTGCGGATGAGGAGTCAGTCGAGTCGTGAGGGTACGAGTGCTGTGTGATTGTACTCGGGAAATCCTAGGGTTTGAGTGCGGAGTGGAATGTACTCAGGAAGGGTAACCTTAGGTGGGTGAGTAGACCAGTCAACTGGCCTGAGGGCAGTTGACTGATGGAACTCACAGAAAGGTCTCAGCCCTGAGACCAGTCGACTGCCCTGGGGGCAGTCGACTGGTAGGTGGCTGGTGAGTTGGCTGAGAATTCGAACGTTGGGGTGCAACGGTCGAATTTCAGTGGCACCAGTCGACTGCCCTGGGGGCAGTCAACTGGTAACAAGGGTTTCAGCCCGAGTCCTATTTAAAGAGGACTTCGTGGTGGCTGAGATTTTTGACGAGGTTGGTCTTGCTTAAAGGCCTAACAGTAGTCTTTGTGCTCAGTGCTTTGTTTGAGTTTGTGGCGAGGTTTCTCCACCCACAAGGAGCGACGAGGACTAACCGGAGGTTATCCGGGGTTTGATCCACCGACGGATTCTTGGATTAGTCACCCGTCCGGGGTGGATACCAAGTAAATCGCCCGTGTTAGCATTGGTTAGTGTTGTTTATTTTGTTTATTATTATTTCCGCTATGCAAACTAACCGTGTAGGAAGAAAAGGGGTTCGAAAATCGCTATTCACCCCCCCTCTAGCGGACACGATAGATCCTACAGTTGGTATCAGAGCAAGGACCGCTCTTGATCGGACTAACCGCCGAGGGAGCACATGCTAGAGGAAAAGAACCATGGAAGATAAACTTGGGGAAGACATCAACACACCACCTCCCTACGATCATGAAGACTTCAACTTTTGGAGGGCAAGGATCGAGACTTGGTTCGGAATGGAGTGGGCATATAGGATTGCGCTAGAAGAGCCGTTCGAGATTCCAAGGGATAAGCACGGAAAGAGGCTTAGGCCTAGATATTGGAATCAAGAACAACAAGATCAATCCAAGGCAAACGAAAAGGTAATGACAATTTTAGTTAATCTTTTGCCTAACAATGTTTTGAGTTGTGTAGGTAAATATCAAAATGCATATGAATTGTGGAGCAAAGTGAAAGAAATTCATAAGAAACCTACACAATCTCAAGAGTCCAAAGAGATGTGTCAAATGGTTCAAGAAGAAGAAAAAGGAGAAGAATTAGCCATCTCATCAAATGAAGTGGAAGAAAAAAATGAAAGGTCACCTACCCCATCTAGAGAAGAGGAGGAGGTCACCACCTCAAGAATTGAGGGGGAGGAGAGACCCTCGTCAATGCCAAAACAAGAGGAGGCATCCACTTCATCTAAGGTTGAAGAAGAAGTCAACCTAGCCTTCACCTCTACCTCCACCAAAGCAAGAGCCAAGGACCACATCACATGCTTTGGGTGCAATGAAAAGGGGCACTACAAAGACAAGTGCCCACTAGGTAAAAAGGAGGTAAAGTCCCAACTCATTTCAAATTCTTCTAGTTCTAACATGGATTGTAGGAACAAAAAAGTCCAAGTTAAACGAAAGAGAATCAGATGCTTCACGTGTGGTGAGCTAGGACACTACCACACGAAATGCTCAATGAGTGGAAAGCTCAAGAAAATGGAGCATCTAAGAAGATGAGAGAAGGAGGAGAGAAAGAAAAGAAGCTCACATCAAAGAGGAACTCCAAAGGTAAGGAAGGTAACTCCTAACCTTAAGCCAAAATGTAATTCAATTTCAAGTTCCTCTTTGCACATTAAAAATCATGTTAAATATTCATTCATGCATGCTAGGATTAATGAAAACTGCTTATTTTTGCAAAATCATTGTTTTAGATATAACGATAGAACTAGGGTTAACAAGGTAGATCAAAACCCTAAAAAAAGCATGCATCATAATCAACCCAAGACCACTAAACCTAAGGATCATGGCAATAATCCCAAGAAGGGAAGGAATGTGCCTAGAAAAATGGGTAGATCTAGGAATGGGCAAAATGGATTTAGTGACACTAAGGTTAAAGGGTTAGAAAGGGAAAATCAAGCCTCGAGGGCAAGGCTTGATAAATTAGAAAAGACCCTAGAAAGATTCACGGTTGGATCAAAGGGTCTAGACATGGTGTTGGGTAGTATAAAACCCAACTATGATAGATCGGGGTTGGGCTACCGATCTAAGACCTCCAAGGCCAAGGAAAAGAAAAATGCTAGGGTAGCATACAGTTATGGCAAGGAGGGAAAGTCCAAGGATGGCAAGGGGGTGTCATCCAAAGGGAAAAATGATGACTTAACCAAGGACAAGGTGTCCAAGGTTCATTTTGTAGGCCAAGAGTCACCGGTGACACACCGGTGTGGCCTAGTGTGGATTGAGTCACCTAGGGAGGTGGCTAGGGCTAAGAGCTCAAGGGGGAGCTCTAGAAGCCTTTGGGGTCCATGGTAAATGGATCTCAAGAGTTTCTCTCCTAGGAAATTAGGTAAAATGTGCCAAAAAGGGTTGGAAGACTTGGGTAAGTCTCAATCCTAGATTTTGACACATTAAAAGGAGATTTAGGGAGAAAAATGTGAAAATTGGAGTATATTTGAGGAAAATTGGTTTTAAAGTGTAAATACCATATAATTTGGTGCTAGGAATGTAATGTGGTTGAGTATAGGAAGAGGCATCAAAGTGAAATCAAAATGAGAACTTTTGGAGAAGGTTAAATGATACACTTTAGGAGAAATTTGAGTTTCGTGCCAATCTTGGGATTTGGAGTACATTTATTTGAAAACATAATTTTTCCAAGTAGATATAGGCTCCACAAATCTCCCTGCGAAATTTCATAATTTTTAGAGATTTGTAGAATTATTTAGGCATTACTGAAACCGGGCTGAAAAACCTGAAATTCAGGTATCAGTCGACTGCCCTAGGGGCAGTCGACTGGTCTCAAGCCCAAAAACATTCTGTGAGTTTTGGGAGTCGACTGCCTCAGGGGCAGTCGATTGGTCAGTAGGTTTAAGGATAAAAGCCATCTTAGATGTTGAGAATGCAAATTTGGATTATGGGATATAGTTTTGGATTTAAAATTCATGCTTATAATGTTATATTCCTTGAATGAAGTGTTATCCCATGATTTGATAAGACTTTATTGATATTATGGATAATTCAAGGAAGAATTGATAAGTTCCCCTAGGTATCTAGGACTTAGAGGTAAAAAGGGGAAATTGATGACAATTCCTTGTGTAAATTGATGATGGTTAGAATTGGCAAACACATGGAATCCTAGATGGATTTGAAAATTGATACAAATGTCAAATCTTTTAGGAAAATCAAGGTTGTACCAAAAGTCAAGCACACTTGATATTTTCATGGAATCATATTTTTCTAGGATAGGGTATATCCTAGCAAGTGTGCTTGCAATTTTTAGAGTGTTTAAGGTTTTTGTTGAGTTCTTTTTGGCACTAAGAGAAAGGTTGCTTAGGGGCAATTCTTTGATAGTGTCAAAGGGGGAAGAACTTGGAAGTTAAGTTGGGGGAAAACTTAACTTGGGGTTATAGTGTTAAGTTGGGTAGAACTTCACCTAGGTAAATTGAAAATCAGAAGAAGGCATAGGTTAAGAGGGAGTTTGCCTCCTAGTTGCCTTAATGTTCATAGACAATTTTTGGGTTTTGTGCCAAACTTGGGAATGGTGATAGATACATGGTTAGATGTATTTTTCCCAAGTAGGTATGGGTACCACAAAGTTCTCCACGAAATTTGAGAATTTTTGGAGATTTGTGGAATTTCTGACGCAATTCTGAAATTGGCCAGAAAACTGATATTTCAGAGTATCAGTCTACTGCCATGGGGGCAGTCGACTGGTCAGGGCTGGTGTGGGTATCCAGCAGCTGACTTGGGTTTTAATGATAGAAAACAAGTGTATTGAGGTCTAGTACACTGTGTTTAGAAACATTGGGGATTGAAAGAACCAATAGTTGGGATATTATTGAGGTCTTTTTGATGAATGGCAAAGGGGGAGAAGTGTTGGGTTTAAGTGGGAACCAAAACATACCTTTGCTAGAAACCCTAGGTTTAGGGGGAGTTGAGATTAAAGGGGAGCATTGTTGCTCCATTCTTGGCGTAAGGGGAACCTTGGAGAGGTTCTTAAAAAGCTTTTGTAAGTCCAATGTAGGGGCAGCTTGGGAGAAGCTTTAAAAAGCCCGTTTTGGTTGAAAAGTCCTAACTTGGAGGGTTAGGTGTGGGATGCCTTGGGAAAGGATCCATTTTGCATTGCATATGCATTATTTTTGCTATCGACTACTATCTTGTTTCCCTAACTTAAACGTATTGTCAAACATCAAAAAGGGGGAGATTATTGAGGCAATCTGTGGTCCGGAGTGACCAAGTGTTTTGATGTTTGGGCAAAGGGTTTAAGTTAGGTTTACCCTTGTTATCTCATATGTGTATGTTGAGTGTGCAGGTTGTACAGGTTACACATATGGACTTGATTGGACGGCCTCGGTACGGTGAAGGAAGGCATGGAGGCAAGCTGGAGGCTTGCGTGCGCATCCTAGGGACTTTGGACAGCAGGGACGATAAGCTGAGGGCGCGGACTTCGAGGCATGCGTGAAGGATGGCATGGAGGCAAGCTGGAGGCTTGCGTGCATCCGAGGGACGGGAGCCGAAGATGAAGAGGGCGCGAAGGCAATAGTCGAGGCTGCGGATGAGGAGTCAATCGAGTCGTGAGGGTACGAGTGCTGTGTGATTGTACTCGGGAAATCCTAGGGTTTGAGTGCGGAGTGGAATGTACTCAGGAAGGGTAACCTTAGGTGGGTGAGTAGACCAGTCGACTGGCCTGAGGGCAGTCGACTGATGGAACTCACAGAAAGGTCTCAGCCCTGGGACCAATCGACTACCCTGGGGGCAGTTGACTGGTAGGTGGCTGGTGAGTTGGCTGAGAATTCAAACGTTAGGGTACAACGGCCGAATTTCAGTGGCACCAGTCGACTGCCCTGGGGGCAGTCGACTGGTAACGAGGGTTTCAGCCCGAGTCCTATTTAAAGAGGACTTCGTGGTGACTGAGATTTTTGACGAGTTTGGTCTTGGTTAAAGGCCTAACAGTAGTCTTTGTGCTCAGTGCTTTGTTTGAGTTTGTGACGAGGTTTCTCCACCCACAAGAAGCGACGAGGGCTAGTCGGAGGTTATCCGGGGTTTGATCCACCGATGGATTCTTGGATTAGTCATCCGTCCGGGGTGGATACCAAGTAAATCGCCCGTGTTAGTATTGGTTAGTGTTGTTTATTTTGTTTATTATTATTTCCGCTGTGCAAACTAACCGTGTAGGAAGAAAAGGGGTTCGAAAATCGCTATTCACCCCCCCTCTAGCGGACACGATCGATCCTACAGAAACTTCACCAAACCATGACCAAGAAACCCACGAAGTTAAGAGGGCATACACTTACAAACCAGAATATCAACATGGAGTCTCACCAAATTAAGGGTGCCTTTAAGCTCAGGAGACAGGCCTGCATCCCACAAGTAATAGAAGACCTAAAACCCCAAGACATTGACATCGAACATCACCAACTCAAGGTGGCCCCAAATTCCCACTAAGCTGAGTGAGCCTAAAGAAGCAGAAAGTTCCCGTGGACTAGCACCAAGAGACTTAGGTTAGGGAATAAAAATATGTGAACAGTACGAATGTATCATAGGAGCATAGGACAATGTACTATGTATCATAGGGGAAAAGTACCTAGGAAGCTGGGTTGCTGGGAAACCACCATTCATATCATTTCTAGCAAGAGTCTGTATATCGAATGGACGACTCAAAGAACAACCTACCTTGACTATATAATCTCTCAAAGATCCACCTGGTGCACATTTATCCTTGGCCAGCAAGCATCTTAGGTCCAATTTACCTCTGAACCTAACAACACAACGATGCTAACAGAGCAATTCATGCAACAGGAGTGCTGATTATGTTTGACCCTAACACACAACGAGGCAATGATATCAAAGCAAAGTTCGCACATAGACAGCAATAAGACAAACTTTCCACCAAATTATTTAAGCTAAAAATTTAGTCAATGAAAATCTAGTGTGATGTTTAAATGAAAACGAACGCTTGCCTGTAATGGTAACATGATACGCCATACAGTCCTCAACAAGTAATAGCGCGATGGCAAGTAAAAAATTTCAAAGGGAAATATGAGAACCATTAGAATGACTGAATACAGAATAACCTGCGGTTAAAACAAAAGCTTAGTATAATTCAACATAACAGTGTAAGAGAAATTTGAATATGTAAGTAGAGGATAAAAGACATGCCTACGCAACAGAACATAAGCACAAGGCCCACATCCACACATGGCAATATATGCTGGCATAGTAGGCAATCCATTAAATTGAAAAAATGGCCCATTCAACTGCATGCATTGCATGCGTATATGATAGTTATCAAATCCCACATTCCATTTGCATTATTATTACGAGGACAGATTTGTAAACATTTAGTTCATACAGTCCATCTATCCCTATTATGCTAATCAATACTTGGCTCACTGAAAGAAATATTATTTAATATTTATAGTAATATACTAAACATGAAGAAAATGGATGATCTAGCTTTTGCTTACAAAGCAAATAAAAATACCATGTTGAAATACAGAACACGCGAACACAAAGATATAGAAAAGAAATAATAGAGAGAACTAAAAAAAGACAATTACTTCTTTATTTTATTGATAATTGACATAGGATAACAAGTCTATTTATACATATTGCCAAGATAATATATGGAAAAATATAATGATAAACATGTTAATATATTATCATAAATATAGTAATAAATTATTATAAATATTGTAATAATAAATATAAAAATAATGATAAATATGATTTGGATTGCAATCCAAACATGGTAAATCATCAATAATTGAAATAAATTTCTAAATCTCCTAAACTGTTATCTTTATCATCAACCATCGACAAACTCAACGAGAGATATTGAACGTTGAGTTTAGTTGCCAATAACCAATCAAATCTTCTACAGCAAAGACCACCAGTACAATCAATGATATGACAAATCTGTTGACTTTGCCTATGATGAAAGAAGATAACAACTAAAAGGAGATGAGCTGTTGTTTGAGGGCTGGAATCTCATCTGTCATAGGAAAAAGAGCAACAGAGAAAGAAGACTGCATTTTGGTGGCTGAATATGCTAGAGCAGAGTACGAAAATCTGCTATTGTGTGCTGAGTAAAACCTAGAAAAAGCTTGCTATATGGCCTCCAGAAGATGGCTAAAAAGAGACAACACTCATTGAAGAAAGACAAAGCAGCTATTGTTGAAGAGGAGGAAGAGAAGGAGAAGAAAGGGAGAGGAAGATAAAAAGAGGGACGAAAATTGATGTCCTTGAAATTAAGGACAATGATATTGCTCTTGCTACGAGAAAAACAAGAAGAGAAAGAAGAATAAAGAGGGAAATGACGATAAAGATAGTAGTGCAAGAGATTCCGAAATGGATTTCAATTACTGATGATTTATCATGTTTGGATTGCAATCCAAACCATATTTATCATTATTTCTATATTTATTATTCCAATATTTATAATAATATATTACTATATTTATGATAATATATTAACATGTTTATCATTATATTTTTCATATATTATCTTGGCAATATGTATAAATAAGCTTGTTAGCCTATGGAAATTATCAATAAAATAAAGAAGTAACTGTCTTTTCTTTAGTTCTCTCTATTATTTCTTTTATAAATCTTTGTGTTCGTGCGTTCTGTATTTCAACATGGTATTAAAATCATAATCCTACACACCTTCCTTTTTCCTTCTCTTATACCAACACGGCAAAAATCTTCTTCCAAAAGAAATCCTTTTCTCTTTCCTCTTCAAGTGTGATTCGGCGTAGTCAGCAAAAAAGCATCCTCATTAGCAGCATATTATATTTTTCAAACAGCGGACGGAAGACAGAATAGTCTAAAAGAGTCTAAGATAATTGCTGCTCTTTGTTCTCTTCCTCTCTTTTTCCCTTTATTTTTGTTAATAAAGGCAGCGACGAGAAGCTTCTCTTTAGCAATATCTCATAGTTCCCATCCTCTGCATTTTTTTGTTCGATGTTTCCTTTTATTTTATTTTATTTTTTTGCCACCGCAAGTCGCACTAACTTCTCGCGCCGACCTTCTTTCTTCTCTTCTTTCTCATCCCGTAGCAATCACATCTCTCTCTCTTCTTTCTCTTCTCAGTGCCCATGGAACAGGAACCCTCTTCTCCCTTTCTTTTGTTGGATTCAGATATGGATTTCAGTTAAAGCTTGCATTTTTTTATGGTGCTATTCATCATAAAAACGCTGGCTATAATTTATATAATTCTGCTTTCTCCTCCTCACCTCTATATTTGTTTCCATCTCCATCTTCTCTTCGCAGCAACAGCAACAATCAGTTGCTGCCCTCTTCCTGCAATAGCAAGTCCAGCATCTTCCCAACAGCTTTCTTCCCAAAAGTCTCCTTCTTGTGCCAGCTAACAGCAGCCCCTGTTTTGTTTTTTCCCAAAATTTTTTTTCCAGCAATCAGTTATCTTGCAAAATCTGCTTTCTCTGGGGGTTTCTTCCTCACGCCACGCGCAACTACAGCTTTCAAGCGGTGCTCTTCTTCCCTATTTCCTCTCTCACGCCATGCGCAATTAGATTTACATTTTCTTCTTCAACTGTTGCCAACTGCCAACAGCAGCAACAGCAGAGCCCATGGACAGCCGCAGCTCCCCTCCATCTTCATTATCAACCACCACAATTCAAATTGAGTTTGTCATCAACTTTGTTTTAAAACAAAATGTCTGATATGTCTTCTTTAAAATCTACAGAGATCTCTCCACCATCACAAAATACTTCTTTTCCTATTCATATGGTTCCTTCTTTATCCGTTAAACTTGATCATGATAAATATTTGCTTTGGAAATTGCAATTTCTTCCCTTGCTTAGTGTTCATGACTTACTTGGTCATGTTAATTGTACTTCATCCCAACTTCAAAATGATGATCCTTATTCTATGTGGTTTAAGAAGGATCAATTCTTTCCTTGTTTCCTCTTTTCCACCATATAACAGCTTTTTCATGTTAGTTGCCTCTTTCTTTTTCTCTCAAGTCTTCTTCTTTAAAAAAAAAATTACCATCATCTCCTCCTTCCTCACCTCTCCTCCTTCCTCACCGTTCTCTATCTTTTCTTTCCCTTTTTATTCTCCTTTTTCCTTCCAGTTTCGACAAAAATCTTCTACTAGAAAATTTCTTCCTTTTAATCTTTCTATCCCAAAATACGCAACAAGTTTCTCTAAAGCTCCTCCCTCTTAATGTCCTCTTTTCTTCTCCTTCCTATCTTCTTCTTTCTTCTTTCAAGAAATCCAGTAGTAGCGAGGTTCAATCCCTCCTCTTTATTCTTTCTCTTCTTGTTTTTCTCATAGCAAGAGCAATATCATTGTCCTTCTTCATAATTTCAAGGACATCAAGTTTCGTCCTTTTTATCTCCTCTCCATTTCTTCTCCTTCTCTTCCTCCTCTTCAACAGTAGCTGCTTTGCAATAATCTTTCCTTCACGAGTGGTCTCTTTTTAGCAATCTTCTGACATGCCAAATAGCAAGTTTTTTTCAGATTTTGCTCAGCACATAATAACAGATTTTCTTCCTCTACTCCAGCATATTCTGCCGCCAAAATGCAGCCTTCTTTCTTTGATGCTCTTTTTCGACAATAGATAAAATTTCAGCCTTCAAACAATGAGTCCTCATCTCCTTCTAGTTGTTGTCTTCTTTCATCAAAGGCAAAGTCATATCGTTATCGTACTGGTGGTATTCGATCTAGAAGATTTAATCGGTTATTGGAAACCAAACTCAACGTTCAATATCTCCCGTTGAGTTTGTCGAGGGTAATGATGACAAGATAGTAGTTCAGGAGATTCTGAATTTCAATTACTGATGATTTACCATATTTGGATTGCAATCCAAACCATATTTATCATTATTTCTATATTTATTATTACAATATTTATAATAATATATTACTATATTTTTGATAATATATTAACATGTTTATCATTATATTTTCCATATATTATCTTGATAATATGTATAAATGAGCTTGTTAGCCTATGACAATTATCAATAAAATAAAGAAGTAATTATCTTATCGCCACAGGCTGTTGTGTGGTTGGGTCATCGGGTACCGATATCATCAATGGTGAAGTCGCCACGTGTCTCTGTCCCGCGATTGACCCTCGTTGACCGGTGGGGACTCTCGTTGAAGGTTGTGGGGCAGGGCCGGTCAGCCAAGCGGATTAGTCGGGCGCAAGCTTGGATACCCTTGTAAATCAAAAAAAAAAAAAAGTAATTGTCTTTCCTTTAGTTCTCTCTATTATTTCTTTTCTATATCTTTGTGTTAATATGTTTTGTATTTCAACACAAAGCAATTAAAAATAATCAAATGACAACTCGGTGCACGAAGCTCACGCCAATGTGGGTCCTGAGAAAGGATCGGACCATATCAGATCTACTATAAGCAGCCTTATCACATTGACTTGAACTTGTGATCTTAAGGTCATACGGTAGTGACTTTATCGTTACACCAAGGCTCCCCCTTCACAGAAGAGATCCCTTGTCATGTAATAATAGTAAAGGAATGCCTATTTGATGGTTCATAAAAAAGAACTCACAGATTAATAAAGCTCGTGCTTACTTGAGATCCAGTTGCAAAAAGCTTGAGACCTAATCAGTTACCTTAGTTACGGGCTCATATGAAAATATGTAAACTATAGGGGTCTATTTGAAATATTTTATATTCGTATAATATCCATATATAGGTAGAGGGAAGCTACCTAAGATTGTTTGTGTTAGAATCATTCTCCCTAATGTAACATGATATGAGAGGCCTTCTTCCAAACATCCTCTTTGCGTGACTCTTCTCTAATTGTTCATAGTAATGAGGCTCTCACACATCGACCCTCTCCCATCATTCTTCTATTGGAGTAAATTCCATGTGTTGCACCTTCTTTGGGAGAAATTTCCTCGTTATCACTGCCAAAGCCTACGACCCTTTCATCGACTATTTTTCCATCAAGATTCAAACCATCAGTGCTACTGATTCAGGAAGTCAGTCATCATTCTCCTCTACGTATGGTCGTCGACAATCTAAAGGCATCCTCGGCACACCTTCCCTTCATGCAAGCCATTAGATTCCTGTGCATAACTTCTTTCCACATGTTATCACCACCAAAACTCTCTAAGTCCAAGCGACATGGCACTATCATTTTTCTTTTATAGGTATTTCAAGCAAGAAAAAACAATTTGAATCTTGAAAAGACAAGTCACATGTTTTATGCCCAAAACTAGGCACTACATGAAGAGGTGGTGTGCCTTCAATCAATTATCTAAGACGAGGATGGCTCTCAAGATGAATAAACAAAGGGAGGAGTTAGCCACTCACTTAAGGTAAACTGATGAAAACTGACACAAGAAGCTAGCAATATAATTATGGTTCCAAGTATTTGCCTCGCTGGTATGATCAACATTAATAGGTAGAGGCATAGAACAGGAGAACATATCCTTAAAGTTTGTGCACATAATTTGTCAATCAAGAAAAAAAAAAGTCAATACTTTAAAGATGAAATGGAGATACTATCTTTAATTTGATTATGCTTTTATAAAAAAAATTAATGAACATTTTTTTACCCAAATTGTTAGGTTATTAATGTGGCTAACACACCCATAAAGCTAGAATAAGTCTAGTTGAATATAACCAGTGTAAATTAACTATTAAAATAAACAAGTAAATCTTTGACTCGCAAATTAGTTTTATTACATGAAGAAAAAATCATGAAAGAATTGTTTGGATCCTTATCTCCCAATATGCAAGCCAAAATTTAAAAGCAACATCAAAGTTAAGATTTGCATCTGAGCTCCTTCAAACAGTTGAGCAACTGACGTGATCAGGTTCCTATTTATATTTATATTACAATAATAATGCTTTTATTGTAATAGTATGGTTCATATCTTAATATTTGCAGTTATCTCACCTCATGGT
The DNA here is from genome assembly GCA_024364735.1 of Boesenbergia rotunda. NCBI lineage: Eukaryota > Viridiplantae > Streptophyta > Magnoliopsida > Zingiberales > Zingiberaceae > Boesenbergia > Boesenbergia rotunda. The sequence continues at coordinate 69,056 of JAGFNQ010002143.1, forward strand.
AAAAGCTACTTAATCATTTCTTGTTTTAAGAGATTAACTGTGATGATTTTTTAAAGTTCAATCTTATTTTGCATCAAAAATGGATTATCAATTCGGCAATTCTCTGAATATTTTTTGCATAAGCACTACATGTTTAAGCTTAATCCCTACTGTTTAACTGATTCATATCAAAATCTGTCTTGTTTGTTTTTTGTTAATGATTATGTTGGATATGTGAAGTATAAACTACAAACTACTTTGTGTGGACTTTTTATATCAATTAAATCTTATGCAATTATTAAATATATCACCTATAGGTATATTGATGATAAATAACTTGTAGAAATGAATGTATATATGGCAACATGGTGTATATGTATCACGAAGTGACCTAACTTAATGAATGTACAAACACCCAAAGCATACGTCATTTAATGACCTGATTTCATTTCATATGGATTTTTTTTTCTAAAAGATGGATAAGCGCAAACATTTTCCAATGAGAATCTGAACCTTATTGTATGCCTAAACTCAGTCATCATAAATCAAATTGTACTGATGACTGGATGCACAATATCAAAGAGACTCACAACTCAGCCAAGGGAACTTTAAAACTTCAATCATGTTTATTTTGTGTCATAGCTGAGACGCCAAGCCATAAAAGTTCCAAGGAGAAGTGTAGATAAAATCAATAGAAATTTTGTGAACGGAAATATAGGATAAGTTTTCTACAACCTTAAAAATACAGGGCATAGTAATTAACCCGATTCTAAATCCATTTGGTTTCAAGACAATAATACAATTTTAAAATCCATGTAGTATGTTAGATTCCTTAACAAGCATAACCAAGCTTGTTTTGTGACAAGCACCAGAGACTGCCAATCAAAGTGACTGCTAAATCGCTAATACCAATTACATAGTGATTTTCCAAGCAACAAGTGTATTCATTAAGTTTGAGTAGGGCGTCTATATTGCACCAAAGAAACAATCAGTAAAAATTTACAGAAACACACAAAAAGAGGTGAACATATAAAAGAGAGGGACAAGTACAATACTGGTTGTGATGCAGCCAGTGATACTTCCCCATGTGAGTACAGATAAAGATAAGCTGACATACTTGTAGGAACAACAATGGTCATCCAGATTGCACACTGCAATTAGAAGAAATCAATCAGCATGAAGGTTTACCTGTTTTATTATGTTTAAATCTTCCATTGATCAATAATGCATTCTTTCAACATTGTAATAGATTTAAAAGTTTGTCACTAAAACTAATATTCCTGAAACAATTACATACTTTGCAGCAACGCTCTCATGATAAAAAAGATAGACTTGTAGGAATCTCATATAGAAGTACTTGTTTCAACTAATGGGTTGACATGCACATGACTTCACTGCCTAACAACAGCATCTCATCATAAGCCAAGATTGTCCCAACTATTTGAGACACTAAATAACAAAATAATGAATACAGACAGATCTAGAGATGATAGCATAGAATTTGGGATCGCTAGTGAAGATTAAGTAAGAAGGCTAGGGTTGGTAGGACCTACAAAAAATCAACAGGTTTCAACACTCTTATGCAGTACAAAAGTGAACTACGACAAACTTATCTTTTGATTAGGTAGGTTGTGGCATATGATACCAAAGCATATCTAGTACTTAGCTAGGTGAGATATTTGAATTGGGAAAGGTTTCTTGTGATGACAGATCATTATTAGTTTCTTCATATACCCCCTTCTTAGCCATGTTGAATAACAGAACTCTAGCACCAACACTCTGGGGACCCACAACATCCTTGTTGATCATGCATAAAAAATTCAGATATAATCATGTCAAACACTGGATCCACACTCATTTCCCCTACTCGTACCCTTGCCCGTACATTTTCTGATGGTTTTAAATGTTTTTTCTATGCCTCGAAATAAGCAATCCAAATTAATTATTGTTGTTGAGTTTTAATATTGGCTTGAATCATAAGACAAATTAACAGTATCAGTTTGTCTTAGAAATTAACTGTACTAGTTTGTCTTAATTCCTATACTGATATTCATATGAATAGATTGAATATGTAGAAAAGTTATGAACCAACAAATTAAACATACAAAACTTGAAAACAAACTTAGATTTATACCAAGATGATGTGAACTACTGTAACACCGAAGTTGTCACAAGGTCAGAAGTAGCCCGTAGGTTGAAAGTCACACTTGTAAGCTACTCTCTCTAACAATGTCTTGCAATTTTTGCTGCAATGGATCTCGGACTGGATCCTAGTGTCCTTGCACCTTGTTAACATTCTTCTTACAATGAATCTACCCTCCTCTCAACCAAAAAGAATGGAGCAAGAAAAGGAAACATATAATTTATTTCACACTTAACATACACATGGCCATCTTATAAAATGTCTATCGACACATTAAATGACCTAAAGTATAATTTCATATCACCAAGTTGTATTTGTCCAAACTATTGAGATCAGCTACATAGATCTTATCCCTCTTTTGAGCTTGATATACACAATTAAATATTAATCGTACAATAGGTTATTTAGTTTTTAAATGTAGTAACTAGAGTTTCCTTGGTCAATTATCATTGATTCAATCGATTCATCTTGCCAAACTTCAGAATCACTTAGTTACCTTCAAGCATGTAAAACCATTTGTCAAGTGTATGCTTCAGCATCAAACACTTGTAATTTACAAAGCTAGAAAATTCTTTAAATCTCCATTAAAACCATAGCAAACCAGATTTTTTTACCCTCCATCAAAGCCAAAATCCTGCATGATCCTAGGATGCTATGCTGTGGACATTCAGTTTTAGAAACATTGTGCACACAAAGGAATTAGCATGTAATTGTTATTTTGTTTGCATAAGTCAGTGAAGAAATCAACAGCAGGTTGTTACACCCAAGACTTGTGCTTGTTTAAGAGATGGTATGCAAAACTCAAGGTGCGAACAAGGATTCCACATTGAGATGTGAAATTCATATTGTATACCTTCCATATTTCCCAATGTGTGAGATGGGCGTGATCAAGATCAAATACTTTTGCATAGTTAATAGATGATCGAGAAAAAACCCAAAGATTCACTCCCCATAGCCAAACCATCAAAGTCTGTAGTGTCAAATTAAAAAGATTTTGAATGAGAAAGTGAGTTATTATAATGCAAATGGCCTTTGACGTAACCTAGCTACATGATTACTTACCACAAGAAGAAGTGGATTAAAATATAAAAAGGCCTCATAAAGAAACAAATCTCTTTTATCTGCATTCATTCGCATTACAGAGTCCCAGCCTACCTGCAGACAACATGTGTGAGTCACAGGCCTGAGATATATTTCCACTGCTTGATCATACAGGTCAAGTGTGATATTTATTCAGATAAGGTTAAGAACTGACCTTGCAACATGTGATGCCCCATAATAGAAATAATACAACCTGAAACAGCCTCCTAACTTAGCAAAATAGCAAACTTAAAAACTTATACAGCATTCCAGAATCTTCCAAAAAGTACAGATAAGCCATATAACCCTTCAGAATCTCAACTGAGAGGGGAGCAAACATGTGAGGTACAAGTCTATGCATATAATGGCCATGCCATAATGGATGCAGATTAAGATAATTGGGCATATAAGGTTTAACCATTTTTGCCACATCAATTAAGATAATTGGAAAAGTTTACTTATTGAACATGGATTTGAAAGAGAGACACTGTGGTATAAGGAAACATAGATCATCAAGAAGGTCCTGTCATACAAAGATACTTTGAGAAATGCTTTAGAGTCTAATCTATGTTACTGAGGTATTTCAAAAATTATTCAAAATTTAAGCAAAAGTGCCTATAAAAGAGATTTATATAGAAAGATGATAAAGAGGAAAATTATATAATAGATCCTTTATCATATCAACTTTTTCTTGTAAGCTAACAAATTTAAATTATCATTTTAACAGGCTACCACTGACCAGCTTTATACAATTTTCTTTTTTTTTTTTGTAAAGTTAGTAACTAAATAATTAAGCTACGTTAGAAATAAGTATAGTTTCCTATTTCAGAGAAAAGAAATGGGGCATACAGAGATATTGCTTTCAAATCAGAAGAAAAAACATGCTTTGACTCAGCAAGCAGAACAAATTGGAAAAGTTAAGGAGAAAAAATAACCTTGAATCTCCACAAAAAAATTGGCGATGGCATCATTGCAACACTAGAGGCTGCTATGCTTGGACCCTTCATCTCATCTACCTCTGTGAGAAAAAGTATCCAGTGTCAACTTCACCCCGGGTTCAGTTGGAACTAAAACATGCAAAGTCAAATGTGTGACATGCACACGAAATCCATGCAAAAAAGGAGAGAACACGAGCTGGCTTCAAATTGATTTTCATTCCACCTTGATCAGTAAAAGTAGGTCTACTACCAGCACGACGAAGATGAGGACTACTACCAGAAGCTAAAGGAACTTCAAACATTAGTGAAACAAGTTCAGGTCATCAACAATGAGCATCGTTACTGCTTGTCTGCAAGCACAATATAATACTGTTAGTAGTTAGCACAATGATGATGCCAGTGCCCATACAAAAAGGCCGCTCATCACCAGGAGCAAGAACACAATGTTATGGTTTTCATGTAGATATCAATAATATTAGCCAAAACAAGATAGAGCAGACCTAACAGTGATGCAACACAATGAAAATAACAAAATTATCTAAAGTAACCAGTAGAAGATAGTAATCAATAACACGACGACGGAATAGCAGTTTAGGGAATTGGCCGATCTAGATCAGTAAGGCCGACGACGATACTAGATTCATCTAAAATATAACAGCCATATGACACGTGTGGGGACACCATTGGAATATGCCGGAAAACCCGCAGATCTGATGGATCCCGCTGGGATCCATCTGAATCCGATAGATAATCAAGGAGGAGAAAGGGAGAAAGCGCACCAGAAGGCGGAAGCTCTGGGAGACGGCTGTTCATCCGAATGCCTGGTGGCGGCAGACCATGCGAATTGGTTACGAATCTCGGAGACAGCGAAGGAAGGGACAAGCAGCAGATGAAGGTCAAGAACGCGCGAGGAGTGAGGAGACGGGAAGAGCAACAAACGTCGATAAGTGTGGATCTCAGAACCAGTTTCGTTCAGGCTTGCAGTCCCGTTTCTTCGTAAAAATGTCTGGTCAAAAAACACAAAAAAAACAAAAAAACAAAAAAACAAAACAAAAATGATGTTTGCTTAGGTTGGTAAAAGGCGATTCGCTTGTCCCAGTGTCCTGGAGATAAATCACGGAGACTACTAGCCCGAATGTTGTGGCTAGTGCGTGAAGAGGGTAAGCACAATAACTTTGTTAAGTTTTGATCCCCAAATCTCATATTAATAATACTTATATATTAATTATCAGTCCATCCCGTGGACACAATAATATTTACTTACACCCTGTTTGGAAAGGAAGGAATTAGAATTCCTTTGGAAATTAGAATTCAATTTCATCCTTTGGTAATAATTTTCAGGAAGGAATTGAATTACAATTCTTTTCAAACCCCTCAAAACAAATCACACCTAAATATCTCTGATTTGTAAAAGGAATTCATTTGAACAAATTAAATTACCAAATCGCCCCCTCACAAAACAAATCAAAGTTGCTCCAGCTCCATCCTCACAGGATAAAATCGTAAAAATATAACAATTGAATTCAATTCAATTCTGTTTTTATAATTCATTCTAAACATGAGAATTGAAATTCAATTTCGAATTTCAATTCCTTACTTAAAATGTTTCCAAACATGATGTTAGGGTATCATCGGTTGAGTTATTATAACACTCATCATCTTATAAAAATCACATGTTATATATATTTTATATTAATATATATATAACTCAGGTGTATTCTTAAGATTCAATTAATCCCGAGACAATCAACTGACTTGTAGAAATTTCCTATCAAATCTCTTGGGATAAATCAAGGAAGTATTTCATCAAGTCATCTACAATTGACCATGCGGTACCATTCCTATAAGATATCCTAATGCCCAACTAGTACAATACTCATGAAGATAAACGCATGAGCTTTTTTTTCTGACACTTTAGCTCATGATCACCTAGTCTAAATATTTCTATTAAATTAGCGTCAACGTATTTCCTAGTCGAGGATCGAAATAGGATGCTTTCAAATCCTCGTTACATCCGAACTGTTGCACCATGCCTATGAAAATGCCCAACTAATTTTATAAGAATGATATGCATAGTAAAATTGAACGTCTCTAAATATTTTGATCGTCAATCGATGATACGTCAGACGTTCAATCGTCGATCGGATACCCCGAACTAAATTATACCCTCGGAAGCACGGTGAATCTATCGGAAATTGCTGTAATTATGATTTCGCAATTTCGCATCATTCACCATTGATTCCGACGTTTTTATCATTGTTGGCGATCCCAATGGATTTACCATCCCCCATTAGAGCTGTCAAACGGGTCAACCCGTGGCGGGGCGGGTCGGCCCATGGCGGGTCGGCCATTTAGCGGGGCGGGGTAGGTCGACCCGTCATCTAGGCGGGTTGGAAAATCCCCAACCCAACCCAATCCAAGGCGGGCCGTGGGTTAGGCGGGCCAACCCGCGGGCCCATCAAAATATTTTTAAAGAATTAAAAAAATTAAAAAAATCTTATATTTAGATTTCATCAATCAAATATATTAAGAAATATATATTTTAAATATAAATAGATACAAACGAGTACTCATGTGATAAAAAATATTATTTTTTATTTCAAAATAATAACAAAGAAAGATAATAAATTGTCATAAAACTTAACTAACATGTGATTCTCAACCCGCGGGCCAACCCAAGCCCGTCACGAGCCGACCCGTGTGGGTCGCGGGCCTAAGCGGGTTGGCCCGCGGCGGACTTGGGTTGCTTAAATTCTAACCCAACCCGCTTAAATTGATTGGCGGGGTGGGTCAACCCGACAGGCCCAACCCAAATTAACAGCTCTATCTCCCATAATCCTGTCACGAGGTGAGGTAGACTCCCAAGGGTGAGGTGGTCTCCCGAAGATCACGGGCTGCTGACGCGGGCTTCAGTATTCACTCCTGGCCTGCGAGTCAAAGACCGTTAGAACTCGCTGGAAAAAGTCCCTGGCAAGGCACTTCGACGGTCAAGTCAGTCCCCGATGGTGGTAGAGAAAATGGAAAGCAATAGAACAGTAAATTGCACTACTGCGCGTACCTGAGGCGTGTGGAGTGGAGAGGCTTATATAGCCGAGGAAGTTGACAGCTGATGCCCCGTCTGCCACCTTTTGTCTCGTAGCGAGGACAGGGCAAGGCATGCCCAGAGGTGGCAGGGTAATGTGTCACATGCTGAAATAAGGAAAAGGGTGCTGTCAACTTAAAGGCTAGCGCCGTCAGGCACCGCTCGGCTTGACATAGAGGTATGTGATCGCGGTACGGGGGGTCAGGGTATGGTAGGAAGATCATGGCATCAACGAGATACTCGCGGTTAGTGCCGGAATGATGTAATACCTGCGCCGACCCCGTACTCCTTCTGCTGGTCCTGTGTCAGGGAGTAGTTATTCTCGTGAGTCACGACAATACCTCAAACACGAATGCCGACTGGGGGCACAGAACGAGGAGGTCGATTGAGGGCCTAAAGCAGCGGTGCCGACTGAGGGCACAGGATGAGGAGGCCGATTGAGGGCCTAGAATAGCGGTGTCGACTGAGGGCACTAGATGAGGAGGTCGACTGAGGGCCTAGAGTAGTGGTATCGCCTGAGGGCACTAGATGAGGAGGCCGACTGAGGGCCTAGAGTGATAGTACGATTCGGTGATATATTAGGCAAAGCCCCCTCTAGTTCGGGCTTACCCCAGGAGCGTGGGTCGCCACGCGTCGGCCGGGAGCCAAACCGAGAGGGGTGCAGGAGCAGGCCCACGATAGTCTAGACGTTCGGTCAAGTCGATTCTGAGGAAACTGGGTCGCCACGCGCCCAATCGGGGACACTGAGCCGAGTGGTGTGTAAGCGTATAGCTGCGTATGTTTTCAAGATGCCTTGAGTTTGAGGTTCCCCCGACTCGGGAGAACTGAGATTCGGTGGCGCTATGACTCGAGTCTTCTTGGATTCGGACCTTCAGACCCAGGGTTGCCCATATAAGTCTATCCATTCTCGTTTTCGAGGGAACTAGGCCGAGCTGCCCATATAAGCCTATCCATTCTCGTTTTCGAGGGAACTAGGCCGAGCTGCCCATATAAGCCTTACATCCCATGGGCTTTCGAAGCCCACCCATCTATCTCCTGCTGACGAAGTGCCAGGCTGCCAGGCCAGGCTACACGCAAGCTGGCCCGGGATTATAAGCGTCCCCTCGAGTCTAGTCGAAGAAGACGATGAGTCCGACTGACTGGACTGTCATCTTGCCCGAGCCTGGTGCACCCGAGTGACCGGCTCACGCAGCGACCTCCTTGGTAGACCCGGAGTTGGCGACTCACTCGAACGGCGAGCTGTCTCAACAAATGACTTTTCACCTTCCCATCGCAGAATCATTGCATATCCTTTCCTTAATTGCGGTCTTAATGGCGGGGGTCACGTGTCCACCAGCCATTCGTTTTCCGAGTAACAAGGAGTATGCCGCCCCTCTTCGCGAATGTTCGACCCGCACGTGTGATCTGTCATTTCAGGAATTGTCTCGAGCTCGATCGAACGGTCCTGGAGACCGCCAAATTCCCCACTCGCCATCGGGCGGCTGGTGTCATTTTCCGGTTCCTATAAATAAGCTTCTCACTTCGCCATTTTTACCATCGTGTTTTAACCTCGACAAGGTCCGGCTGCCGCTTCGAGCTCTGCTAGGGTTTCAGCGAGCCTTCCTTTTTCGACTTCCTTCTCCGGGAACTTTTCCTCCCCAGTTAGTTTCTTCGCCCTTCTATTTCATATGGACTCACCTTCCTCATCCTCCTCCCCTACTGCACCCTAGTATTCTGCTATGGTGACTGACCTAACCGCCCATGACCTGGATCAGCTTCGGTCAGACTTCTTAATCCCCTCCGACCACAAACTCCACCTACCCAAATCAACCGACCTCCTTGACTCTACCCCTTCCGGCTATATCACATTGTCCCGAGACCACCTACAAGCCGGTCTCCGCTTCCCCATCCATCCGTTTATCTCTTCGATCTGCACTTACTTCCGCATACCATTGCCCCAACTGGTCCCGAATGCCATTCGGCTGATGTGCGGATCGGCTATCATCTTTACCTTGTATAATAAAATACCCCTCCAACCTGAATCCTTCCATTACTTCTTCTACCCCAAACAACAGGAGCTCAGTGACTTTTTCTTCCAAGTCCGAACCAAAACCTCCTTTCTGACGAAACTTCCCTCTTCCAACAAAGGGTAGAAGGAGTGTTACTTCTTTGTTAAGACTGTCCCGACCTCGAGCTAGCTCACGACCTGGGTCGAGTATCTTCCTTCCTCTCCTCCTCTTTCCAAGTACTATTGCACCTCCGCAGCCTACCAGTCGGCAACATCCAAGCTGGATGGTAGGCGCTTCCACGGAGTGCTCCTGCTAAGGGAGGAGATCCTTTCTACTTTCGGCCTCAACCCCGTGCCGACTCCTCGACTGGACCCAGTTGGTAAGTATTATGATGCTTCTTTTGAACAATTTTTAGCTCTGATCAAGCTTGTGTTACTTTCGCAGTTTTCTCAATGTTGGCTGCATCCCTTATAGAAGGCTTTGGCCTGGATGATGCCGAGATGGAAGCTCGGATCGCTGCCGAGCTGCAGGCGAGGGAGGGTGCCCCGACCGGGACTACCCCAGCAGACCTAACTTCGATCGTTCCGGAGCAAATGCCTGCCGCCTCCGAGACGGCTCCCCTAATAGCAACCGAACAACCCGCCTCCTCCAAACGCCGGCGAGCTTCCTCCCCGATGGGGGACTCAGCTCAGCCTTCCTCCAGCAAATGATTGGAGAGGAAGAAGAAGAAGCAAAAGAAGAAGGTGGCCCCTGACTCGGTGGCGCCTCGCACCTCTACGACCATTGTACCTGCGGCCGACCCCTTAGTCTCCTCCGACACTCCTGAACTATCACTGCCCGAGTGGTCGGGCACTTCGCCTGGGGAAGGTCAGGTCAACTGACCGATGAAGCACCTTTTGGTGCCTACCCGTTCGGACTGCTGCCTGGATGCTCCGCAGGGTGAAATACCCGACTGGCTCCAAGACCTTCGCATGTATGGGTCGGTAGCCGACCGCTATGTGCAAGGACTCGAGCGGTCCTATTTCCGGGGGTCTGGCAGCAAGGTGGACTCCTTTCTAGAGGCCACTCAGGTATACACTGGACTGCCTCTTCCCTTTCTCCCTTCCTTTTTTCTTGTTCATCTCCTAACTTTACCGTCTCCTGCTTTCTATCTTTTTTGTTGTTCTGGGGGTCGTGCCATAGCCTTTCTATAGCCCTCCTAACCTATGTCACCGCTCGGGCAGGGCTGAGAAGATGGTGGAATGCCTGGAGACTCAGTTGAAGAACACTCAGCTTGTCTCTAATGAGTCTACTTTAAGCGACCTGCGAGCTGAGGTCACCGCCCTCCACGACCGACTAGCTCACTCGGATGAGCAGTTGGGAGCTGTTCGCAGCCAGGCTGAGATGGCCGACTTGGCTGTCATCCAAGTAAACGCCAGGATCTCCACTCTGGAGTATTCTGAGAGGAAAGCTTGGGCGCTTCAGGCGAAGACCCTGAACCGAGCGAACAAAGTTGAGGCCGATCTTCGAGGGGCTTCTGAAGCTGCTGCGTCCCTCAGATCCCAACTGGAGGCCAAGAACGCATAGGTGGTGGCTCAGGCGAAGAGAGCGGAAGAACTGGTTACCGAGCTATCCTCTAAGGATCAAACACTGAGCGGTTTGAAGGAGGAGCTCGAGCGCCTGAAGGCGGAAAAGGCTGAATGGGAAGCAGCTTGGGCAGAGCTGGAGGAGCTGCGCTCTTATAAGGAGGGAGAGGTCGATTGGTGGGAAGCCCGTAGGGTTGAATGCATCAACTCTAAGGAGTTCACTGATCAGGTGTCCGAGCGAGTTTGAGCTATGCTGAGGCATCAAGCGCTCTGCATGATCAAGCAGCTCAAACAAGATGGGCATGTAGCCCCCGACCTGCCCTCCACAGCCTTCAAGTTCACGGGCATGTCCGAGGACATGCCCAAGGTGGTCAGCCAGCCCTTCAAATGAAGATTGGGCCCTTTGTCTTCTCTTTTTTATTTCCATATAGAGGCGATTTGCCTCAAATTTTGTAATGTTCTGGCACCTTTAATAGAACTTTTCCTCTTACTCAAACTCTTTTGAACGGAACTGTCTTTACATTCGAATATTAACGGCTCGGTTGTTAGTGGGAACGACTCGGGTGAGAGAACGATCCATTAACTCGGCTCCATGAGCAATTGAGTTACTCGCTTGCATGCGAGGGTGCCTAAGTGTTTGCCACTCGGGCAAGAGCATAATTAAGACACTTGGCTTTTGTGAGTGCTTGAGTTAATGCCACATGCCGAAGTGTAGGCCACTCGGGTGAGTTGACTCAAGGTGGAACGACTAGCCTAAAGCCACATGCTTAAAGCTGCCATCTCAAGCAGTTCAGCATAGCCTCCTCGAGTCGGCTTTATTTTGAGGAGGCGTGGGGAGCCGCACACCCTGCTAAGAAGTTAAGGAAGTCATGCAGACTTATCTGCTGCTGAGTTACACGGAGACAAGAGATGAGCCACTCGATCGGCCAGTGTCCGGGGAGCGTGGGTCGTCACACGCCTGATTGAGAACCGAGCTGAGGGATCCAGGGGAGCATGCTTATTTGCAACTTGCACCCACGAGGGCTTGGCACTTGGTCAGGTCATACCCAGGGGGCGTGGGCCGCCACGCGTCCGGTCGGGAACCGAGCCAGGGAGTCCATGGGAGCGCTCCCATCCATGGTTCACTAAGGATCTGGATTGGGTCAGCTTTTTCCGCCTCGGCTGCCGGGTTAACAAGTCCATGTCTTTTCAATTGTCACCTCTGTCCTATCTCTGAGGCAAGTCGATTTGTATCCTGCCTTCGGGCAACTACATTAAATGGCGAAGGGACATGTCCCTGTGCGAATCGATGTATCAAGTACTGAAACATCAATCACCGGTCACCAGCACCTCGGGCGGTGAACCGTTTGCCGCCAAGAGCATGCTCGCATCCCCTCGAGCCTCAGGATTTCCCAGGGATCTAATCGGAGGGTCCCAACTCGATTCCTCCTTTCCCAAGGCTCTCCTTGGACATTTAGGATCGACCACTTCCCCCTATATATAGGTGCGAGTTGCGACTCTCACCATCACCGGTGTTTCTTTGCCACTTCTGCCGTTGTCGTTTGCTTCGAAAGAATTCCAACACTTTCCATTTTCTGGTCATCCTCCTTGGCAGCAAGATGTTGGTTGCAGCCTTGAAGGAGGAGTTTCTTTTGGTGGACGCCGAACTCGCCGCTCAAACTAGCGAACACTCCGTCATTCAGACGTCGGCTTCTCCGACAACAACTTCCGCTGATGCGCCCTCATCTAGTAGGGGGAAGGCGTCGGCGAGAGAGGTGCTAACTCCCGATCTTGAAGTCATAGACATAGACGTGGACGACCAAACACAGGAGACCAGGCATCGAAGGGATCGGCTAGCTAACCTTTTACCTCCATTCGGGGCTACCACCGGCCTCCACCCAGTGAAGAGGGTCAGGATCACACCTCCTACGGTGCCATCTGTTGTGGCTCCCACTTCAGTGATCTCTGTTCGGGGGGCTACTCTTCCCACTCCCCCTATGACTCAGGTCGATTCTTCAAGCATGCCGCCCCGCGAGACCGCCTCTGCTAATGCTGCAGGGGCTACTATCAGCCGGCCCTTGCATCTGGTTGTGTCGTCCCGTGCCGACCCCACCACAGGCTATCAGGAGGCACCTGTCACCGAGCCTGAGCCACGGGAGTCGGCTCAGGAGGTTCATTTATACGGCTAGCTCGACAAGCGTTTCTATGAAGGCCTTAAGGAGGCTAGCTACTGGAGCCCTACTAGCCGAGCCAACGCCTTCATCTCGGGGGCCAATCAGGTTTGCTTTTCTTTTTACTCGTATTTCTTCCTCTAATTTTTAATACTTGTTGTCTTACCTGCAGTTCTTCGGATCGGCCTACGACATGGTCGTATGTCTGATGAGTTACGCTCGGGTTCTACAGCGGACAGAAACCCAGGCGAAGAGACTGGAGACACAGCTCCACCATGCGGAACTGTAGTTTAGCGGGGAGGCTCTGAACCGGCTGCGTGCCGAGAACTTAGACCTTCAGGATCGAGCCGCCAACTTGGCGACCTATGTTGAAGGACTCATGTCGGAGCTAGGCTCGGCTGACGCGTTGGTGGCTCAGGCATAACGTCGAATTACCTAGCTGGAGTAGGCAGAGCGCACAGCCCGGGACCTCGAGAGCCGGGCTAATGCGGAACTGGCCAGGGTCAAGGCGCAGCTCCTGGAGGTGTGCCAAGTAGCTTCTGCGCTACGCGCAGATCTGAAAGCCAAAGAGGGAGAGCTGAATGCTTGCTCGGAAGAGCTTCAGCGACTCAGAAAGGAGCATGGCATTTAGGGGTCAGAGATGAAGACGGCTCGGCGAGAACTGAAGGAAGTCCGGGCTTATGCCGAGTCTCAGCGATATGCCCAGTTCCAACGATATGCCCGTAGGCATTAAGCAGGCATTGTGGGAGGTGCTCCCTTTGCTCCTTTTCTTTTTTGTAGAGGCCTAGCCTCGTTTTTGTAAGAGCGCTATTCTGAATGCTATGTTTTCCTTTACGTCATTGTACTTGTATGCTTGGCACTTAAGTGTTGGGGGGTCAGGATGCAAGTTACCTGAGTCAGGGGATGCTCGCCCGACTCCTTATTATGAGCGAGCGCGTGAAATACCCGAGCGCAAGGATTTCTATATATCAGCCACTCGGGAGGGAGTGCAACTGACCGATTCGGCCTTTGTGGGTGACAGAGTAAGACACTTGAGCATAATAGCTTCTAAGTGCTAGCCACTTGAACAAGATCGACAGAGCCTTTGAAGACTAGAATTGAGTCGATTGAGTAGAGTTGTCGGCTTGGGCAATTCGGAACATCATTGTTGAGTCAATTCGATTTTGCTTTTGGGGAGCATGGGTGGCCCCACTCGCCCGGCTTAGGAGTCAGGGCGAGGAATCCTTGAAGGCTCACCCGCTCATAGATCGCGTAGGGGAGAGAGATGGGACGCTCGGTTAGTTAGTACTCAGGGAGCGTGGGCCGCCACGCGTCCGACTGAGTGCCGATCCGAGGAGTGTGCGGGAGCGAATCTTGGTTATAACTCGTGAGAACGAGAGTCTGGACACTTGCTCAGGCTGATTCTCAGGAGCATGGGCCGCCACGCGATCGATCGGAGACACTGAACAAAGTGGGGCACGGGAGCTAAGCCCGCTTATAACTTGCTGGCAAGGCAAGAGTCTGGACTCTCGATCGGGCAAGACTCAGGGAGCGTGGGCCTCCACACGTCAGACTAAGAGCCGATCCGAGGGGTGGATGGGAGCGGATCCCGATTTATAGCTCGTGAGAACGAGAGTCTGGACACTTGCTCAGGTCGATTCTCAGGAGCGTGGGCTGCCACGCGTCCGATCAGAGACACTGAACAAAGTGGGGTGCGGGAGCTGAGCCCGCTTATAACTTACTGGCAATGCAAGAGTCTGGACTCTCTGTCGGGCAAGACTCAGGGAGCGTGGGCCACCATGCGTCCGACTGAGAGCCGATCCGAGCGGTGGATGGGAGCGAATCCCGATTTATAGCTCGTGAGAATGAGAGTTTGAATACTTGCTCAGACTGATTCTCAGGAGCGTGGGTCGCCACACATCCGATCAAAAACACTGAGCAGAGTGGGGCATGGGAGCTTAGCCCGCTTATAACTTGCTGGCAAGGCAAGAGTCTGGACTCTCGGTCGGGCAAGACTCAGGGAGCGTGGGTCGTCACGCGTCCGACTGAGAGCCGATCCGAGAGCTGGATGGGAGCGGACCCCGATTTATAGCTCGTGAGAACGAGAGTCTGGACACATGCTCAGGCCGATTCTCAGGAGTGTGGGCCGTCACGCGTCCGATCGAAGACACTGAGCAGAGTGGGGCACGGGAGCTGAGCCCGCTTATAACTTGCTGACAAGGCAAGAGTCTGGACTCTCGGTCGGGCAAGACTCAAGGAACGTGGCCCGCCACGTGTCCGACTGAGAGCCGATCCGAGGGGTGGATGGGAGCGGATCCTGATTTATAGCTCGTGAGAACGAGAGTCTGGACACATGCTCAGGCCGATTCTCAAGAGCGTGGGCCATCACACGTTCGATCGGAGACACTGAGCAGAGTGGGGCACGGGAGCTGAGCCCGCTTATAACTTGCTGGCAAGGCAAGAGTCTGGACTCTCGGTCGAGCAAGACTCAGGGACCGTCGGCCGCCACGCGTCCGACTGAGAGCCGATCCAAGGGGTGTGCCGGAGCGGATCCTGCTTATAACTCGTGCGGGGATGAGAGTCTGGAATACCTACAAGTTGAGCGAGGACCGCGTTCTTTCACTATCCTTGTGGGCAGGTAGTACATTTGTCTTACAATATTTCACTCGGCCTCTCGATAGGGTTGTAGGTGGATCGCGCTCCATGGCCGATCTAGCCTTTTTCCCTGTTCATTTTCTAATTAATATTCTCCTGAGGCCAATTTCTGCGTGATTTTGAAGGGTCCTCCCCATTGTGGCTCCAGCTTGTTGACATCCCCGACCGGCTTGATTCCTTTCCAGACAAGATCCCCGACTTGGAATATTCTCGGCAGCACCTTCTGGTTATATCTTGGCTTCATTTTCTTCTGATATGTGAACATCCGAGCGGCTGCCTTGTCACGAATTTCTTCGACCAAGTCCATCTCCAACCGTCTCCTTTCTGGGTTGTCTTCGTCATAGGCTCTTCTTCGATCTGATTCGCAACCCACTTCGACTAGCACCACAACCTCGCTTCCATAGACCAGCTGGAATGGCGTGCTACCCGTGGTTTCTTTAGGCGTGGTTCCACCCATGTTCCCCCTACGTGATCTAGCTTGGTCTTCAATCCTTTTAGGATCTCTCGGTTGGCTACTTCTGCCTGGTCGTTGCTTTGTGGGTATGCCACGGAAGTGAAGGCTTGCTTGATACCATATGCCGAGCACCATTCCTGTATCCTCCGGCCTTGGACCTGCCTTCCATTATCTGAGATGAGTTTATGAGGAATTCCATACCGGCATAAGATGTTCTGCCACAGGAACTTGATCACGACCTACTCGGTGATGCATGCTAAGGCCTCAGCTTCTATCCATTTAGAAAAGTAGTCCACGACCACTAGCAGGAACTTCTTTTGAGCAGCGGCGATCGGGAATGACCCTACAATGACCATGCCCCACTGATTGAAGGGCCAGGATACTGCCAATGCCTTCATCATTTCCACAAGTAGGTGCGGGAGGAAGTGGTGCTTCTGGCAAGACAGACAGGTGAAAACCAACTTGTCCGCGTCTTTCTACAGCCAGTAATAACCGGCCAAGAGTGCTTTCTGAGCCACGACCCGAGCTCCAGCGTGACTTCCACAGACGCCCATGTGAATCTCCCTCAGCACATAGTCTGCATCCTCCTCGCCCAGACACTTGAGTAGAGGTCGAGCGAACGACCTCTTGTATAATACATCCCCGACCATGGTGTACTGAATGCCCCGCTTCCTTAGCAGTCGGGCTTCCTCTCGATCGGTCGGCGCAGTTCCTTCCGTGAGGTAGGTGATTAGTGGGGTCCTCCAATTAGATTCCAGCTCTATCTCGGCTTGCCTCTCTATTTGCATGATCATCAATGCCGGTCAGCCTGGCTGAGGAAGTACCCAAGAGCCGACCGAGCTAGCCAATTTAGTCAACTCATCCGCCTTGAAGTTGCTCTCCCTGGGAATCTTTTAGACCTGCACCTCCTGAAACTCGGCCTTCAGCTTCTCATAAGCCTCTATGAAGGCATGCAACCGATCGCTATTGACTTCAAATCGACTGGCTACCTGCTGCGTGACTAGCTGGGAATCAGAATAAAGTATCACCCGGGCAGCTCCCACATGCTTAGCCACTTGCAGCCCGGCTATGAGGGCTTCGTATTCTACCTCGTTGTTTGTGGCCCGATATTCTAGTCTGACAGATAAATGTAGTTGTTCCCCCTTAGGGGACACCATCAAGATAGCAATTCCGCTACCCGACCGAGCTGATGAGCCATCCACATAGACCTGCCAAGCTTCCTCAACCTCTTTCGAGTGCAACTCACTTAGAAAATCTGCTAAAGCCTGTGCTTTGATGGCTGGCCGAGTCTGGTACTGGATGTCGTATTCGCTCAGCTCAATGGTCCATTTGATCAGCCGGTCGGATGCTTCAAGAATGGAGGCTACCTACCCCAAGTTGTTGTTGGTCAGCACTACCATAAGGTGCGTCAAAATGTAAGGCCAAAGCCTCCGGGCACCTAACAACAGCATGCACGCCAATTTTTCGAGTGTCGTATAGCGACACTCGGCTCCTTTCAGTAGATGGGCAAAAAAGTATGCTGGCTGCTGCTCAGTCCCCTCTTGCTGGACTAAAACCAGACTGACTAAGTCGGCCGAGGCAGCTAGGTATACAGGCAAAACTTCCCCCCACTTTAGGCTTGGCCAATACAGGCAACTCGGCAAGGTACACCTTCAGTTCCTCAAACGCCTTGTCACAGTCGGCGTCCCATTCAAATTTGGTGGCTTTGGGAAGGGTCTTGAAGAATGGCAACCCTCGTTCAGCCGATCGGGAGATGAACCGGGACAGAGTTGTGATTCACCCGGTGAGTCGCTGTGCCTCTCAGAGGTTTCGGGGTGGGGGCATGTCCAGTAGGGCCTTGACCTTGTTGGGATTGGCTTCGATGCCCCGCTCGGTCACAATGTACCCGAGAAACTTTCCGCTCTGAGCGCCAAAGAGACACTTAGCAGGGTTCAGTTTGAGCCCGTACCTGCGCACTGTTCGGCGAGTCTCCTCGACATCGGCTACCAAGTCTTCCACTCGGGTGGACTTGATCAGGATGTCATCCACGTACACTTCAATGTTCCACCCGATCTGAGTCCGGAAGACTTTATTCATCATCCACTGGTAAGTGGCTCAAGCGTTCTTTAATCTGAACTATATGACGGTGTAGCAGTAGGTGTCGTCTGCCGTGATAAAGCTGACCTTTTCTTGATCTCCCACGGCCAGGGGTACTTGATGATACCCCTGATATGCGTCGAGCATGGAGATGAGCTTGCTGCCGGCTGTCGAGTCCACCATCTGATCGATCCGGGGCAGTGGATAGCAGTCCTTGGGGCAGGCCCGGTTGAGGTCCCGGAAGTCGATGCAGACTCACCACTTATTGTCGGGCTTGGGTACCAACACAACGTTGGCTAACCAAGCTGAAAACTGTACCTCCCTGATGTGGTCGGCCTCTAGCAACTTTTCGATCTCGGCCCGGATCACTTTATTCTGCTCGGTACTGAAGTCCCGCTTTCTCTGTTTGACGAGTCGAGCATTGGGATAGACATGGAGGTGGTGCTCCGCCACCTCCGGTCGAACGCCTTTCAGCTCTCTGATTGACCAGGCAAACACGTCTTGGTTTCGAGCCAAGCATTCCAGGAAGGGCTCCCTCAGCTCCTCGGGGAGCACGGTCGTGATCTTGACTCGAGCTTCCTCTCGGTCGGGAAGAAGCTGAACATCCTCCTTGTCCTCGTGCAGTTCAGCCCAAGGCGAGGCTTGGACCATATTACAGTCCGAGAAGGGGCGTGGCCCCTTCTGGCTCTCCACCCGGATGTCGTCGACATAATATCTCCGAGTCACTCGTTGGTCACCCAGACCTCTCCTACCTTGTCCCCGGCCGGGAACTTAATCTTGAGGTAGAAGGTGGACGTGACAACTCGAAATTCGTTGAGGGTCGGGGCCCAAGATGGCGTTGTAGGCTGAGGGAGCGTCGATTACCAGGAAAGTGGACCATCTCGTCCTCTTCAGTGGCTCCTCGCCTAAGGAAATGGCCAGTCAGATCTGGCCGATTGGCTGCACTTGGTTCCCCATGAAACCAAACAATGGGGTCACCACTAAGTCCAACTGGGACATCTCTATTTGAAGCTGGTCGAATGCCTTCTTGTACAATATGTTGACCGAGCTTCCTGTGTCCACGATGGTGCGGTGGACTTGATAGTTAGCGATGACGGCGGTGATAACCAGAGCATCATCAAGTGGGACCTCATGTCCCTGTAGATCTTGGGGCCCGAAACTGATCTGGGGCCCTGCTGCCCGCGCTGGGCTAATGCCGACTTGATGGATCTCTAGTCGACGAACTTGTGACTTCCGTGCACGATTGGAGTCACCCCAGTCGGCCCGCCCAAGATGACATGTACTCCTCCTCGGACGACATTTTGCTGGTTGGCCTGCTCCTCATCCATCTCCTCGGCCTCAGCCCAGTTCCCCTAGGGAATAGATTGCGGGCGACCGGGGGGTTTCCTCGGAGCTCTTCAGCTATAGGCTCGATGGCCCGACCTCCTCAACTCGAGTCGTGCCCGGGAGATGCTTGTCGCCCCCGTCCTCGAGGAGTCAAAGCCCGACCTCTATCGGCCTGCCGGCATTCCTCGGTGGAGTGACCGTGGCTTTGGTAGAACGTGCAATATGGTCTCCATCGGGCCGGGAGACACCCTTGGTCCACTTGTTGCACATGTCGCCTTTCTCCTCCCACTAGGTAGATGGGTCTGCGTGGGCTGCGGATGGGTCCACCTAGAGACCTAAAACCAACTCTGGGCGGGGCCCAAGAGGGTTGTCAAGAAGGCTCGACACTTCACGCCTTCCGGGTATTGATGAAGTAGAGCAGCTCTCTCGAACTTCATCAAGTGTTCTTCAGGATCGGTGGTCCCCGCATACTCGGGGATTGTGAAGAGGCGCAGGTGTCGGGGAACCGGATCCTCTAAGATCCAAGAAGAGAACGGACTGTGTACTAGGGCGGTTGAGGAAGGGTCAGCCGGGGCTTTTCCCTTGTCTGGACGCGATCCATGCATCTGGTTGGATGCGGAAGCCTCGGCTGAGCCAACTTCATCGCCCTGGTCCCGATAGAAGGCTGCGGGAAAGGGTACAGCGCCGCCTTCAGGTCGGGAGGGCCTTCCTCGGCCTACTGAAGCCCTGCGCGCCGCCGACTCATGGAATCGAGGCGCTTGGCTACCACCTTGCGAGGGCCTCTGAGGGTTCCTCTGGGCTCAAGTCGCCATCAGCATCTCGTACTCCTCAGGGGTGACGGTCACCATGACATCGTTGGGGTTCTCTATCTTTCACCTCCGATCAGGCCGAATGTCCCTCCTTCTAGCGCCAAATTTGATCCTATCGCGAGGCGAGGTGGACTCCCAAGGGTGAGGTGGTCTCTCGAAGATCACGGGCTACTGACGCGGGCTTCGGTGTTCACTCCTGGCCTGCAAGACAAAGACCGTTAGAACCCGCCGGGAAAAGTCCCCGGCAAGGCACTTCGACGGTCAAGTCAGTCCCTGGTGGTGGTAAAGTAAATGGAAAGCAATAGAACAGTAAATTGCACTATTACGCTTACGTGGGGCGTATGAAGTGGAGAAGCTTATATAGCCGGGAAAGTTGACAGTTGATGCCTGATAATTACCATTTTGTTAGTTAATTTAGACTCTAGAATCTATGTTTTGATCCATTTTTACATGCTTAATCTTGGATTTACACTAGGTTCCATGGATTAAGTTTGTTTTGGCTTTTGTTGCAAATCTTTGCATATTTGAGATGTTTTGTAGGCTTTGAAGGATCATGGACTTAGGTCAAGTGGAATCAAGTTTGAGTCAGAATTCGACTCGGATCAAGGCGATCAAGCATTGAATCAATATGGGTCGTCCGATCAAGGAATAAGTAGATCTGAGCCATCTGTGAACTTTTGATCAATCCGAGTTCAGGATAAGGCTAATCATGACCCCAGGTTAAGATCTAAGAGTTTGAGTCAAATCAAAGTCCATCTGACCGTCGGATCAAGCTTCAAGGAGGTTCAACCATCCAAGCAAGAGAAGAGAAGATCTGAGCCATCCGCGGCAGATCTGATTGATCCGAGCTAAGGAGAAGTAGATCAGAGCCATTGATCAAGATCTGAAAGGTTTGGTTCAAATCTGAGAAGATTTGACAGTCGGATCAGGCCGGAACAATCATAGCCGTCGAAATTCAAATGGTTCAGTTAAAACAGAATTCCCCTCTCCGTTGAGCTCGTCGTCGCCAGATCGCGTCTCCAGTTCTTCCGTTTATCTTCGTTCTTCATTTCCGATTACACGCGGCCACCCAGATCGAGTTCTTCTTCAGATTTCAAATCGTCAAGATCAGTTCCGCGAGAAGTTCGCAATCGATTCATCTCTGGAAGCTCAGGCGAGGGTTTCACCAAGAGCTCACTTCAGCCGATCAATTCTTGCTTGATTCCCATTCTTCATCAATCGGAGCAAATCAGAGGGGTTCTCTGAGTTGATTCGAGGGTCCCTGAGCTACTACTTGCCATTCCAATCATCAAGGAAGAAGGGATTGGAGGAAGTTTCAGATCAAACGTCCAAGCTAAGCAAATCGATCACGGAAGCTGAATTTTGTTCGATTATCGAGCTAGGGGGTTCTAAGCTCGATCCTTGTGTGACGGCAAGGAGCAAATCTTGGTGAAGAACTTGAACTGGTGTCAATTAGTTGTAGATTTCATTTCTGAACTCAATTCTGTAACATTCCAGTTTGTTTCGTATCATTTCAGATTGTGTTTCAGCTACTGATCGGTCATTCGACCGATCCAGGCAGCACCTGATCGGTCACCAGTCCGATCAGGCTTGTATCTGATCGGTCAGCCGACCGATCAGTTAACCACAGCTACAATTTAGCACTGTTTTTAAGCATTCAATTTGTATTGAGTGAATACCATTTAATTTCTGCAACTTAGCTACAGATTTATTGTTTGCTTGACCTTGAAGCTAGTCTAATTTTCAATTCCATAATTTCATATCGAATTGCTTGTCTTTGCTAAGTTAGGTTTTTTACAAGTTGCTAGTTTAATTCCTGCTTTAGCCAATTTCATTTCAAACTATACTCTCATTCTTATTTGCAAAACAAAACCCCCATTCCAATTTGAAAACCCAAAATATTTGATGACAAACAAATTCAAGCTTGATTCAAACACTCACAACTAGTCCTTGGAAAAATACGACCTGAGACCCCTATTCTACATTTAATTCTGTTAGCCAAGGGTTTTCAGTTTATAAATATCTAAATTTGAGGCCCATCGTGACACTAGCATTGGGCTATCATCAATGCCCCACCTGCCACCTTTTGTCTCGTAGCGAGGACAGGGCAAGGCATGCCCAGAGGTGGTAGGGTAATGTGTCGCAAGCCGGAATAAGGAAAAGGGCGCTGTTAACTTAAAGGCTAGCGCCGTCAGGCGCCACTCGGCCTGACACAGAGGTATGTGGTTGCGGTACGAGAGGTCAGAGTATGGCAGGAAGATCATGGCATCAGCGAGATACTCGCGGTTAATGCTGGAATAATGTCATACCTATGCCGACCTTGCACTCCTTCTGTTGGTCCTGTGTCAGGGAGTAGTTGTTCTGGTGAGTCACGACAATACCTCAAACACGAATGTCGACTAGGGGCACAGAACGAGGAGGTCGCCTGAGGGCATTAGATGAGGAGGTCGACTGAGGGTCTAGAGTAGCGGTACCGCCTGAGGGCACTGAATGAGGAGGTCGACTGAGGGCCTAGAGTGATAGTACGATTCGGTGATATATTATGCAAAGCCCCCTCTAGTTCGGGCTTACCCCAGGAGCGTGGGCCGCCACGCGTCGGCCGGGAGCCAAACCGTGAGGGGTGCGGGAGCAGGCCCGCGATAGTCTGGACGTTCGGTCGGGCCAATTCTGAGGAAAGTGGGTCGCCACGCGCCCGATTGGGGACACTGAGCCGAGTGGTGTGTAAGCGTATAGTTGCGTATGTTTTCAAGATGCCTTGAGTTTGAGGTTCCCCCGACTCGGGAGAACTGAGATTCGGTGGCGCTATGACTCGAGTCTTCTTGGACTCGGACCTTCAGACCCAAGGTTGCCATATAAGCCTATCCATTCTCGTTTTCGAGGGAACTAGGCCGAGCTACCCATATAAGTCTTACATCCCATGGGCTCCCGAAGCCCACCCATCTATCTCCTGCTGACGAAGTGTCAGGCTGCCGGGCCAAGCTACACGCAAGCTGGCCCGGGATCAGCCAGTGCCCAATTTTTTCGTCGCTGTCTTTTTTTCGCCATTGTCGCTCTGTCCTTTCTCGAGCATGAAGTACACATCAAGTAAGTGATTGTCAGTTCTCCTCGCTCGGCCTCTCTGTCTCATAGTACTTTTTCATGCACCGGTAATCCATTTGTATATACTTTATAGAACGACGATTGATGAGAAACTTCTATAAAACCTTATTGATTGTCTTAAGTTTCGCGTGTTACCCTATTCATCTAAGGTATATTTCTGATTTCAACTGAGTTCAAGGATGAAGTCTCACCTTGGTGCTACATTTTGAAAAATTAACACCACTATGTTTAATTTTGAAAATCAACACCATCATGGTTCTCCAATTGCTAGATTAGGTCGTCAACTTGGAATCTAAAGGAATTATTAAGCTTAATCAAAATATCAACATGAACTTCTTGACCTGCATGACTTATTTACCCAACTAATTTAATTAGTTGTTCCTATCGGATCATCATTCTTCTCTACCTTAGCTCGATTAGGTACTTAATCGAAATGCTCTTTCGTTGGCCAGCTTTGAACCTTCTATAAAACCCACCATTTGTTCCAAATTTCTTTTTAAAAAATTGATTAACGAGGATGGATAACGTTGAATCTCGAATGACTGACCCGACCTCATGGAAATTTTCCACCGACCGCTAGGGTAAATCGAAAAACGCTTGTGACGGGCATTTGAAATACTCAACGTCCCAGGATTCGCGCACTATTTAGAGGAAAAATTCCTACAAAATACGTCGTAGTTAAAGATCAAAACGTGAATACTTGAGATAATGTTTATTCGCTCTTCTACTGCACCATAGGCCATAGCCCCAAAATTTCTTTAAAAGATCTAACATGAATTCACACATTGTGCTTAATTAGGGATGATCAAAAGTTTAGTTAAATCAAATTAATTATCTAAACCGATCGAATTTAAAAGTTTGTTTATTTTAAAATTTTATTTTAAAAAAATGATTATTTCAAATAATTTGATTCAGTTTCAATTTTAAAACTCCTAATTTAATTAAACTGATATTATCAACCGGATCGAACCGTAGCTGCACCGCAGTGTGGTTTATTCGATTTTTGAGCGAATTAATTAATGTTTAATTTATCAATTCGGTTTGTTTTATTTTTGTTGGAAAGATGGATTGTTTGATTAATATGAAAATTTTTTGATTTCTTCGATTTCGGTTTAATTGGTTCGAACGGTTAAATTTTAAATCGATCGCTCAATTCTAATTGCGATTATCTATTATCGCCTCAGTGATTTCCGTCGCTGCAGATCTGAGCTTCTAATTCGCATGTGAGAGAGATCCGGCCTCTTTCTCTTATCCCTCGGTTGGTAGGTTCTGTAATCAAGTTTTTCCCTTGGGAGGATTGCATTCTTGATGTTCTTGTTTACTTGTAGTATTAATGAATACTTCCATGTAATTTCCGGGTGCAACTATCTGCACTGCCAAGAGAGAGAGAGAGAGAAACCCTACGCTCCTTTCTATTTTTTTTTTCTCTCGACTAGTTTTAGGGTTCATGCAAGCAAGCTTCACCCTATTATCACACTCCTAGAGGCTCGAGCTCGTTCGAAAATCGGGCAATACTTTCCATGTACGACGGACAATCTGAAACTTAATACATACACCTCAACACATACTAAACGCTCAGTCACACTCGGCTGGGATCTACACAATCAGAAATAAAAGAAAATACCACTACTATGCAGTTAAATATTTTACATAATAAATGACATTCGAACTAAATAAATGTTCGTAAACTAAAATACAACAAATCAAAATCCAGCAGAAGCGACTAAATACACGTCTAACGAAAAATCGAATATCATCCAAAATAATAACAAAACCAAAACGGAATAACATTAACACGACCCCAATACGATAAAACACGTCAAGAGAATGAAAACGTAAATAACCTACTCAAGACTGGGGACTGACAGCTGGATCCTCTCCTAGCGGCACGAGACGCGACTATCGCCTACCTAAAACAAAAAGAAGAACGAGGGTGGTGAGTTCCGAGTGGAACTCTGTGGGTATAAGAACAGATAAATGCATGGTATATAAAAGGGTAAAACAAGTATAAAGAAAACAAAGGGTATACAGTCTCCGGAATAAAGAGCATAGACTAAATGCATCTATACAAATAAAACATACCTAAAAATCATGTAACAAGTAGGGGCCAAATCAGCAATCCCCCTAACACCTCCATAAACTGCTAATACCGTCGAACATATCCAGATCATATAATAAAATACAAATCAAAACCGTATATGCATGTCAATCAAATGCAACAATCATAGCTCAAATAAGTACAGTAAACACAAGCAAATACACAATGCACAATATGCACATGATGTCATGACCTGTATTGTACACATATCAACCACCGCTATATTGGGTGGTTGAGTAGACAAGATACAAGCGCCAATCACCTGGGACTATGCAAATACACCACAACAACTATGACCTTGATATGAAAAATCCTGAAACACCTGGCGGACCTCCAAACACCTGGGAAGTATCAACTGTTTGCATACAACTCCAACTGAGCATGGCACAACAGGAAAATATACCCGACGACCTGTCTCAACCACAAGGGAGCTAGTGGTCGTCGGCCTGAATGCTATGATGCATATCACTAATATACACCACCTCAATAAAACTCAACACCATGCAGTCCATACGATACAGAAAACATAAATAACACAAAAGTAAACAAACGAAAAGCACAATTAGCACCAAAGTAAATAAACATACACTAATCTACTGGGTAGGTGATAGATACCATTTTGTTAATTATTTTAATTGCGAAAATCCATGTTTGACCTATGTTTTTATTGCTTAATTGTGAAATTGCCCTAGGTTTTGGAAGTTACCTTTATTTTGGACTTAATTGCAAATTTACATTAAATTGGATTATTTGGCCACTAAATTTTTGATCTATTTTTGTAGGCATGAAAGGATCCTGGACCTAGGGCATATCGGGTCAAACTTGAGTTGGAAGTGACCCGGATCGAGTATCAAAATTAGGATTAAATTTGGGTCGTCCGATTCAAGAGCGGCTAGATCTGAGCCATCCGGGACCATCTGAAGCAATCCGAGCTAGGGCTAGGGTTGATCAAGCACCCTGATCAAGATCTGAAGGTTTCATCCCAATCAGAGCTCAATCAACCGTTGGATCAAGCACGGAGGGCTCTAGATCGTCCATTCAAAGATTAGGTTGATCTGGACCATTCGTTGCATATCTGGAGGATCCGAGCTACCACGAGGCAGATCCTGACTCCAGATCATCATCCTCAAAGTTTGGCTCAAATCAGAGCAAAAATCAACCGTTGGATTCATCCAAATCAATCTGGACCGTCCATTGATAAGTATTTAATCAAATTTCCCAGCTCCTTCCCCTTCATCGCGTCTTCGCCGCAATAGTAGAGTTCTTCCGTTTTCTTCTTCGTTTCTTCAGTTTTCCATCCAATCGAAGGCGTGATCACTCAATCCATCATCAGAGCAAGGGCTAGGTCAGTGAAGAGAGTCTCAGTGAAGCTTCAGATTTGGGTTTTGCTCAATAGCAAGGCTGCGTGAGGTTTCAGCAGTTTTACTATCCGATTTCATCAAGCTCAGCTGTGCAACCATTTCCACTGCATCCGAGCTGTCCAGAGGGGTTCCCTGGAAGGTTTCGGTCATTCCCTAATCCAAATCGCAAGCCACCACAGTGAGTTTGAAGAATTCGGAAGTAAATTTCAGCTTGAGCAGGATTTGCTTTGAATCATTTGCAGAGACAGTTCTTCACTGATTTGTTGAGCTTGCGGGTCCGAAGTTCACTCTTGATTGACGACCAAGGAGCTCTTGAATTGGAGAAGGGTTGAGGAGTAGCTTAGATACTTAATTTTCATTTGTTTAGCTGTAGATTTCATTTTCGAGCAATTCTGTTTAGATTTTCAGTTATCAGCTATTTTAGTTTGTAATTCTGAATTGTTTGGTTTCATTAGGTTTTTAATCTTCGAATTCAGTAACTTAGGAACTTGTTTAGTGATAGATTGAGTTAAATTTCAGTTTACTTTAGCTTATACTGTTGCGTGCCATTTTGTAAGCTTGCGTATCAGTCCATTACTGAACTTGCATTTCAGTTTCATTTCCTGTTCAGAATTCTTCAGATTTTTCACATCTAGTGTGTTAGTTTAGTTGAGTTAAGTTGTTTCGCTTTTAGTTTCCTTTCTGAATTTTGTTTTGTTTGGACATCCTGCGTTTCCTGCACATGCTGCGTTTCAATTTGGTTTTCTGCAGTTCAGCTTCAAAGTTTGCCATTCAGATTTAATTTCTGTAATCCCCAGCTTCTCATTTCTGAGTTGTGTCAGTAAAGCCTTGCATTGGAACTTTATGGCAATTGAATATCAGTTTTCTCGTATGATTTTTGATCCAAATTCCTGCTGCACTGCAATTCTGCATTAGACTATGCAATTACTGCAATTCTGCATCAGTTCAACAATTTGGCAGTTCAGTTTCAGCTGAGTTTCAATCTTCAGTTCCTACATTTACAATCAATTGAATTGAGTTCTTAGGAATCTTATGTGAATAGTGGCGTGGAGAAATAGATTTCAGTTGTTGATTGTCTTTAGCATCCAATTCAGTTGCTGAATTTTACATGTTATCCTTGCATTTCTGCATTTCTGCACACAACTTCTGATCTCTTGCATTTCCTATCTGCCTTTAATTCGTCTTGACTGATCAGTGATTGTATCTGAATTCCTACAGACCTGCATGTTAATTTCGAATTGTTTGTGATGGTTTTGGGCACTTAGCATCAATTCTTCTTGGCACATCAGATTTTCTATTCCTTGTATCAAGTTAAGTCAAATTTTGCAACTTTGTATCAAAAGGCAGTTTAGGCATTAATTGGTATCCAATTATATGCTGATTTTGATGTGCTATGGTGCTTGAATTCAGCTAGTGTAACATTCGGCCATTACTGAATTTTTCTACGTTTATTTGCTTTCGGAAATTGTAGCTAGTTGTGTGGAGTTTGTTTAAATGTTTGGATACTAAATGTTGTAGCTAGCAAGTGTTCCAAGTGTTTGTTTCTGAAAATTGTATCACTGCCTTTATTCATTTGCTTAGCCTTTGTTTTGCATTTGGACTCAGATTGGCTTCCCGAAATTGTTTAAGTGTCTTGATGGAGTTGTACATTAGTTAAGTTCATCAATCACCATATTTTGTTTAGCTCATTTAGTTGTGTTCTTGCTTTTCATCGCTTTTCCCATTCTTGTTTGAATTCAAATCCAGATTTACTTGAAACCCAAACCATATACTATTCGAAACCCAAAATTCACAAACGACACATAAATACAAGCACGAGTCGAACACAACCTCAACTAGCCCCGAGAAAAATACGACCTGTGGCCCCTTTACTACGTTTTCATATTTTTGATTGCAAAAAGGGTTTCTAGCATTATTCATATATATCTAAATTTGGAGGACCTACATTCGTGACAGTCCATTTGGGTCCATCAGTAGGGTTAACACGGAAGAGATAAATCATGGGGGCTACTAGCCTGTATACTATGGCTAGTGCATAGGGAGGGTGGGTATATTGGCTTTGTCTTGTGTTGGATTAATTGAATAAAAATTTAAAATTGGATTAAAATATATAATTATCGAAAAGTTTAGTTAATTTAATTTTTATCAAAAAGTTCAATTTCGATTGAATGATTTAATCGGTTCGATTTTAAACTAATTGCTCAGCCTAATAATAGCTAGGTTTGTCTTGTGTTGACCAGTGGAATCTTTATGTAACGCGAATTTATTTTTTCCCCTAAACATATTTTTGTATTTACTTTTTTATTTCCTTTGCAGAGACAGCCATTGAAGATTCCATGAAGTTTTTTCAACGGGAATTTTCTGGATCTAGGAAATCAAACAAACGTTTATATAACTTTGGTGTTATCTAGGATATTATTACTTGATCTTTTTAATTTTAATTCTGTATAATTTTAAGTCACATCCTAATGATCTTTCTTTTTCAAATTTAACTTGGACAATTCTGTAAGCCATATCCTATATCTTTTATATCTATCGTTTAATTGGAAATTTCGTGAAGCTGAATTATTACTTTATATCATTGATTCGAATATGAATATACGGATTAACTAAATAAATAAATAACTTTTCTTCTTGTTAGACTTCTTGAGTTTGTAAGAGAATGAATTTAGCTACTCTTTATAGTGTTTATAATAATACATTTAGAATATGCAAGTAGATCAATGATTTCATTTGAATTACTGATTACTTATTGTGGAAGAACATTGATAATCAAATTTGTGCCAAGTAAATCTCTTCAAAATCAATACAGTAATAGAAAATTCTATATATATAACAAAAGTATTATAGCTAAATTAATTGATTCTCAATTGAAAGACTGTTGAGGTCCTAATTGAGTATCATGTGAGAGGGGTTGAGAATAATTCAAGTATAAATACATGGAGAGACTAAAATATATGGAAAATTGTAGTCGGTAATAATTTGATATTATTTTGGTATACTAAAATTTCAATATATTGAATTTTCGGTATGGTTAAATCTCATACCATTTATACTAAAATTGTTCGATATTCAATATTTTTGGTATACCAGAATATATATATATATATATATATATATATATATATATATATATATATATATATATATATATATTGTTCATTAAAATTGTTTAACATTTTATTATTTCAGTATATACCGAAATATAGAAAATATTTAATTTCACCGATACTAAAAATTTTGATACGATATTATGTTGATATGATATGTATGGTATACTAAAATTTTAATATTTTATCCATTCCTAATCAAAAGTGCTTAACCATCATCTCATATGCACTCGGGACTTGATTAAGAAGCTACGAACTTCACACGAACCGCATTCTTCCTCTTGGCACACCTTTCCCAATCTCTTTCATAGGCATTTTTGCCATCAACCCAATGGCGGCCAGATCTATGCGTGAGTCATGGATGACATTATCTTCGAGAAGATCTTCATAATACCCTCCAAGAATTCTCCTCCATCTCTAATATAGTTTTTATGGAGCTCACAATAGCCAGGGAGGCAAACTTATCGCAGAGAGGTTCTCATACATCGGCTCTCTGGTAACTTGCCCTCCTAAGAGCATGACTTCCACTATTTGGTCGGTTGTTACTGTTAGACATGTAACAAGTTATAAAAGTTGCGTCAAATGACTTTGATCGATCAATAATTAAGTTGGTCATCACGAGCATGCGAAAGTTGATCATCAATTATTAAAGTTTTGTGTGGGGAATCCATATCAGCTAGATGCTTTAGCTATGTCAGATCTTATGTCGATGACCATTAAGGGCATTACCTCGATGGATAATTTGGCTAGACTTTGACACCTCTCCAGAATTTATTGTTGGTTCTTCAAGGATGCTATAGCAAACTTATTATACTTAATTTGAAAATAGAGAAACAATCTAAAAAAAGGAGTTGGTTGGGTCAAGAGATCATAGATGCCCTACCCAACACAACCCACAAAATTATAATAGCCGTTTCTGTGACTTTTCCGTTGCGTTTTATTTTTTGGGTTCATCTTGTAAAATTTCTAAAGACTTCCCAAACTTAAAAAGAGGGGCAATTGGATTGACCCTTACTAAACTTTACTACTGGGCCAGTCAGAGAACTGTGAACCAAAGAATTGGACGGGTTTGATTCTAATTTGTGGTTAGGAATTAGAGTTCTATTGGGGAAAGATGTTGGAATCAAGAGCATTAGGTTTAGTTTCTTTGTGCTAACAACTTAATGATATTCAGAGTGCACAAGAATTAATCTTTTCAAAATCAATAAAGTAATAGAGAAATTTTATATAACAAAAGTATTATAGATAAATTAATTGATTCTTGATTGAAAGACCACTGAGATCTCTTGTGTTTTCCAACAAAAAGGAAAAATATTCAACTAAACGGTTAAATTGAGTATCATTTGAGAGAGGTTGGGAATAATTTAAGTATAAATAGATGGAGAAGACAAAATATATAAAAAATTGTAGTCGATAATAATTTGATATTATTTAGGTATACTAAAATTTTAATATATCAAATTTTCGGTATAGTTAAATCTGCATTTATACTAAAATTATTCGATATTTCAATATTTTCGATATACCAGAATTATATATATAATATAATTGTTAATTGAAATTGTTTGTTATTTTATTATTTTAGTATATATCGAAATATAGAAAATATTTATTTCACCGATACCAAAACTAAAAATTTTGATACGATATTATGTTGATATGATATGTACTGTATACTAAAATTTTTAATATTTTATCAATCCCTAATCAAAAGCGCTTAACCATCATCTCATATGCACTCAAGACTTGATTAAGAAGCTATGAACTTCACACGAACCACATTCTTCCTCTTGGCACTCCTTTCCCAATCTCTTTCATAGATATTTCTGTCGTTAACCCAATGGTGGCCAGATCTATGCGTGAGATCATGGATGACATCATCTTTAAGAAGATCTTCTTAATACCCTCCAAGAATTCTCCTCCAACTCTAATATAGTTTTTATGGAGCTCACAGTAGCTAGCGAGGGCAAACTTATCACAGAGAGGGTTCTCATACATTGGCTCTCTGATAACTTGCCCTCCCAAGAGCATGGCTTCCGCTATTTGGTAGGTTGTTACCGTCGGACATATAACAAGTTGAAAAAAGTTGCGTCAAATGACTCTGATCGATCAATAATTAAGTTGGTCATCAGGCGCACGCGGAAGTTGATCATCAATTATTATAGGTTCTATATGGGGAATCCAGATCAACTAGATGCTTTAGTTATGTCAGATCTGATGTCAATGATGATTGAAGACACAACCTCGATGGATAATTTCGGCAATGACTTCGACACCTCTCCAGATTTTATTGTGGAGTTCTTCAAGGATGCTATAGCAAACTTATTATACTTAAGTTGAAAATATAGAAACAATCTAAAAAAATGAGTTGGATCAGGTCAAGAGATCATAGATGAGAGATCATAGATGCCTGACCCAACACAACCCATAAAATTATCATGACCCAACACAACCCATAAAATTATCATAGTCATTTTTGTGACTTTTCTGTTGTGTTTTATTTTTGGATTCTTCTTGTAAAATCCCTAAAGACTTCCCAAACATAAAAAGAGGGACAATTGGATTGACCCTTACTAAACTTTACTACTGGGAAAGTCAGAGAACTGTGAACCAAAGAATTGGGACGGTTTTGATTGTAATTTGTGGTTAGGAATTAGAGTTTTATTGGGGGAAAGATGTTAGAATCGAGGGCATTAGGTTTAGTTTCTTTGTGCTAACATCTTAAGACTATTCAGAGTGCACAAGAATTAATCTTTTCAAAATCAATATAATAATAGAGAAATTCTATATAACAAAAGTATTATAGATAAATTAATTGATTCTTGACTGAAAGACCGCCGAGGTCCCTTGTGTTTTCCAACAAAAAAGAAAAATATTCAACTAAATTTTTAAAATGAGTATCATTTGAGAGGGGTTGAGATTAATTCAAGTATAAATGCATGGAAAAGACAAAATATATAAAAAAAATTGTAATCGGTAATAATTTGATATTATTTCGGCATACTAAAACTTCAATATATCGAATTTCTGTATTGTTAAATCTCATACCATTTATACTAAAATTGTTCAATATTTTCGATATACCGAATATATATATATATATATATATATATATATATATATATATATATATATAATTGTTTATCGAAATTGTTTGATATTTTATTATTTCAGTATATATCGATATATAAAATATATTTAATTTCACCAATACTAATACTGAAACTGAAACTTTTGATACGATATTATGTTAATATGATAAGTACGGTATACTAAAATTTTTAATATTTTATCTATCCCTAATCAAAAGTGCTTAACCATCATCTTATATGCACTCGGGACTTGATTAAGTTGTGAACTTCACACGAACTGCATTCTTCCTCTTAGCAGTCCTTTCCCAATCTCTTTAATAAGTATTTCCGCCGTCGACCCATAGCGGCCAGATCTTTGTGTGAGATCATGGATGACATCATCTTCGAGAAGATCTTCTTAATACCCTCCAAGAAATCTCCTCCAACTCTAATGTAGTTTTTATAAGCTCACAGTAGCCAGCGAGGGCAAACTTATCACAGAGAGGGTTTTCATACTTTGGCTCTTTGGTAACTTGCCCTCCCAAGAGCATGGCTTCCGCTATTTGGTCGGTTGTTACCGTCGGGCATATAACTATTGGATATTATGTGAATGAAAAGGGAGGTGTGGAGGAAAAAAACTCCTTGGGGAGTGGGACTTTAGTCCCACATTGGGAGTTTCTAGTGAACGGAAAGGAATGTGGAGAATAAAGAGACTCCATTGTGAATGGGACTTTAGTCCCACATTGGGAGTCTTAAGACATAATTGTTAGTTTATATTATTTCACAAGCATGTTAGTTGTGAACAAATACAAGGGGAGAGGCTTTCTCTCACGCATGGGTGCGCAGGGGGGTGCAAATCTAGGGCCCGGATTTGTACTGAACCAAGTTGACTCATGTGCGTGCACGACCTGCGCGCGTCGAATGTCCAATCGGTCGGGGTAAAATTTGTCCAAGCAGATGAACCAACATTTTATCATTTTTTTGCTCAAATGTAACTGATGCGTTAACTTTTGATTAATGCAAAATCAGTAACCCCTGGACGTTTAGATCTAGGTGGTTAATTGGCAGTAAATGATGTTATTCGGTCATTGATTACTGCGGGGGTCTAAGCCTATATAAAGAGGTTGTGACCGAGAGCAGAAGAAAGAGAGAAGGATATTGTCCTCCATCTCATCCCTAACTTTCCTTGGATTTTCCTCTGGTAGCATTCGGGTACTTCTTTAGTTCGCCACGAGCAACGAGTGCTTCGTTGTGCTTGGGGTTCCGCTGTTGTATCCTGAGAGACAGACGTCCATTGGAGCCTCAAAGCACCATCGGAGGAGGACAAATCTGTTTCAAGGAAATTGCGTTGCGCAGGCCTCAGCACCTCTCCACTACTGGTAGAGAGACCTGGTCACGAGATACTGTTCGGGAGACCTGGTCGGGAACTCGGGAGACCTGGTCGAGAGATACTGCTCGGAAGACTTAGTCGGGAGCTCAGGAGACCTGCTCGGGAATTCCAGCCTGGGAGAATTCTAGCACGGGAGACTGCACCCTGCATAAAAGGGCATTTCGGGCCACTCAACAGATAAGTTGAAATTTGTGTAATTTAATTTAATTTTATTAATTCTCCGGAAAAACGAGTATTTGACGAACTTGAGAAAGAATTGACCAAGATGACATACATGTGAAATTTGACCAAGATGCAATTTTGGATTAAATACTAACACATGCATTAAAGGAATGTATAATATCAAGTAAGGTCACAAAATAATAAAATATAATACTAACACATGCATTAAATACTTCAATAGCAAAGAAACAATTTTGGATTGTATAATATGCAATGATTTTCAAAACATGGCATACACCACAACTGCAATTAAATATAGAAGACAAACATATTGGTCTACCTCAAATATTCTATTTCCAATAAATTCAAAACACAAATGCAAAGGTAAAGGAATGAAAGAAAAAGTAACAAACATATGTAGTGAATTTAAAGCATACAATAAAAAAAAAGGTAGGGGCATTCATTCAAATTATAAACCCAAACTAAACTAAATTTCAAACCACATGAATTATGTTATGAATTTAACTCTTTAATAAGATTAACTGATGAACCAACTTAGGTGATATTAGAATTCATTTGCATGTAAGGTTCATGACTAAAATGCAAAAGTAAAACTAGTTCAAATATCCAAAAAAAATGAAAGGCATGGAATCAGCTTCTCATAAAAATCTAAATGTCACATAATATTCATATTGTCTAACTGTCTAACTAAGATATATATAATTGGGAAGGAAAGAGAAAAAGTCAATGCTTTCTTAGTAGCAATCAGAAATTTTACAAACCCAACATCCGATGTACTCTTAAACTCCTCAATATCAGACAATGCACTAACATGGAGAAAGGCTCCTAAAATGCTTTCAATTTCAATTGCCCTCCCTTCACTAATAGGCAAATTAGTCTCTTTAGGTAGCCATAGTGGATGATTCACCAAAGTTGTGGCACCGCTAAGGAATTTCAGTAAGCACAACAGCACTCCCATCGGCTCTTGAAAATCCCCTAATGTCGAAATTCTAGCGATACTCTGCTTTAGTTTCTCAAGCAAATCCTTCAAAACCAGTTCCACATTTCTATCATTCCCATCCATGAAGAATTCTTGAATGAAACCCGGAGGGGTGTAGAAGCCATTGCCCAAATTATCTATTGGGGTTGTGTGTTCAATCATCATTGACATCAGATCAAATGTAGCTGAACCACCCCGCTGATCACCTATCGTCAACATTTTACTCGTAAGGTACCTACAATTGGTGATGATTAACTCCTGCGCGAACATGATAGCCGACTTAATCATCGATTGATCGGAGTCATTGGACACAATCTTTCTCAACTGGTCACATGCTCGGCGGTAACAACCAACCAGGTAGTGGAAGGCATGCTCCGGGGAGTTACCAGCGAGCCAGTGAATAAGGACCCTTTCCATGATAGATAGACCTTGGCTGGTTGAAGTGAGCACTATAAAAAATAGATTAGAATTGGAGGAGGGTTTTTGGAGCGTGACTAAAAAAACCTTCCTGAAGATAATGTCGTCCACGATATATTTGGCCGCCATTGGATAGACGGCGCTCGCAATGCTAAAGTGGGAGAAATATCTGAGATGCCACAAGAAGTGGCTACAGCTGCGGAAAGGGGTGTTGCCACCTTAAGGTCTGGGGGTTAAAACCTGACAAAGCTAGTGTGTCCCTTGGATAGGTTGGCAAGGGTGTTGGGGGCGAGCGAATCGTCTTTTGCCATTTCTAGTAGCTAGACAATACATGCATAGTGAAGGCCGACAGAAGGGTGGAATAAGTGTAATTTCCGCAACCGCAGCCGCTTCTTGTGGAATCTCATATATTTCTCAGCATTGCGAGTGTCGTCGATCCAATGGTGGTCAAATATATCGTGTACGACATTATCTTCAGGAAGGTTTTTCTAGTCACGCTCTAAAAACCCTCCTCCAATTCTAATCTATTTTTTGTAGAGCTCACTTCAACCAGCCAGGGTCTATCTATTATGGAGAGGGTCCTTATTCACTGGCTCGCTGGTAACTTCCCGGAGCGTGCCTTCCACTACCTGGTTGGTTGTTATCGCCGAGCATGTGACCAGTTGAGAAAGATTGTGTCGAATGACTCCGATCAATTGATGATTAAGTCGGCCATCACGTTCGCGCAGGAGTTAATCATCACCAATTGTAGATACCTTGCAAGTAAAATGTTAACGATAGGTGATCAGCGGGGTGGTTCGGTTACATCTGATCTGATGTCAATGACGATTGAACGCATAATCCCAATAGATAATTTGGGCAACGGCTTCTACACCCCTCCGGGTTTCATTCAGGAGTTCTTCATGGATGGGAATGATAGAAATGTGGAACTAGTTTTGAAGGATTTGTTTGAGAAACTAAAGCAGTGTCATTAAAATTTCGGCATTAGGGGATTTTCAAGAGCCGATGAGAGTGCTGTTGTGCTTACTGAAATTCTCTAGCGGTGCCACAACTTTGGTGAATCATCCACTATTGCTACCTAAAGAGACTAGTTTGCCTATTGGTGAAGGGAGGGCAATTGAAATTGAAAGCATTTTAGGAGCCTTTCGCAATGTTAGTGCATTGTCTAATATTGAGGAGTTTAAGAGTACACCGGATGTTGGGTTTGTGAAATTTCTGATTGCTACTAAGAAAGCATGGACTTTTTCTCTTTCTTTCCCATTATATATATGTTAGTTAGACAATATGAATATTATGTGACATTTAGACTTTTATGAGATGTTGATTCCATGCCTTTTATTTTTTTTCTTTTCTTTTCTTTTTTGGATATTTGAACTAGTTTTATTTTTGCATTTTAGTCATGAACCTTGCTTGCAAATGAATACTAATATCACTTAAGCTGGTTCATCAGTTGATTTTATTAAAGTGTTAAATTCATAACATAATTCATGTGGTTTGAAATTTAGTTTAGTTTGGGTTTATAATTTGAATAGATGCCCCGTACCCTTTTTTTTTTTGTTTAAATGCTTTAAATTCACTACATATGTTTGTTACTTTTTCTTTCCTTCCTTTATCTTTGCATTTGTGTTCTGAATTTATTGGAAATAGAACATTTTAGGTAGACTAATATATTTGTCTTTTATATTTAGTTGTAGTTGTGGTGTATGCCATGTTTTGAAAATCATTGCATATTATACAATCTAAAATTGTTTCTTCGCTATTGAAGTATTTAATGCATGTGTTAGTATTATATTTTATTATTTTGTGACCTCACTTGATAGTTTTAGAGTATTTTCACTTTTTTAGCTCTAAAAGTTGTTTGTACTCTTTTGTTCTTGCAAACTTTTTTTTCAAAAATTGTTATGATAAGTTCAGTGTTGTTTGAAGTATTTTCTGGTATTGTTCTTGACAATTGACCAAGTGTTTAACTATCATCAGTAACTAATTTTCTTGTTTAAATTTTGATTTTTATAGATAAATAAATTGTTTTATTTTTAATGAGATCTATCCAAAAATTACATAGAACAATGTTTCAGAGGATTGTCTAATTGTCGGCTAGTTGATCTAAACTCACCCTCAGAAAGAATCGAGACATGCTATGAATATGTTGCACAAGGGCCTCGGTGAAGTGATTTGCATATTATGTAAAAGGATAGATACATGAGAATTATTTTTAGAATATCTTGCAAAAATAATTGAAAAAAATTCAGTAAGGTCAAGCATACAGGTAATCTTCCCAATAATTAGTTAATTCTCAATGTAAGGATTTTTGTTATACTTATTTGCTTCTTTTCTTATATTTATTTGTTCTTAATAGGTATTGATTTGTTATCATGTTTATAGGTTGATCTGTTATCATGTGCAAGTCCAGGCATGTTTTTAAATCTTAGTCGGATGATGCTTTCATGTGTGATACTTTGTTAGATGATCTTGCAAAGAGAAAAACAATTAATGCTAAATATTCATTTCATCATACTCGTTTAGATTTCAGGTGAGTTCAAGAAAATTGACTGAGCTAGTTGGTTTATCTATATTTTGCATCTAATCATTTCAGTTAGTTGTGCTAAACAACTGACAATCATGCGTGCATCATCTGAAGAATTCTTAGCTCAAGAAGGCACAAGAAAGGAGATGTATTAATTCTTTAAATTGTGAATGCTTCTTTATGACTGCAAGAATACTTAACTTGGGACTGATGAAAGAAGTATTCATATTAAAACATCTTTCTCAGGTATCTCATTAAACACCCATAATTCTAATTTTGTATTTTCTCAAGTTAGTCGATAATAATTTGATTTTATTTTGGTATACTAAAATTTCAATATTTCGATTTTTCGGTATGGATAAATATCATACCATTTATACTAAAATTGTTCGATATTTTGTTATTTTCGGTATACCGGAATTATATATATATAATTGTTTATTGAAATTGTTTGATATTTTATTATTTCAGTATATACCGAAATATAGTAAATATTTAATTTCACCGATACTGTTAATAAAAATTTTGATATGATATTATGTTGATATGATATGTACGGTATACTAAAATTTTTAATATTTTATCCATCCCTAATCAAAAGCGCTTAACCATCATCTCATAAGCACACAGGACATGATTAAGAAGCTACGAACTTCACACAAACTGCATTCTTCCTCTTGGCACTCCTTTCCCAATCTCTTTCATTGGTATTTCCGTTGTCAACCCAATGACGGCCAAATCTATGCGTGAGATCAAGGATGACTTCATCTTCGAAAAGATCTTCTTAATACCCACTAAGAATTTTCCTCTGACTCGAATATAGTTTTTATGGAGCTCACAGTAGCCAGTGAGGGCAAACTTATCACAGAGAGAGTTCTCATACATCAACTCTCTAGTAACTTGCCCTCCCAAGAGCATGGCTTCCGCTATTTGGTCGGTTGTTACCACTGGACATATAACAAGTTGAAAAAAGTTGCGTCTAATGACTTTGATCGATCAATAATTAAGTTGGTCATCAGGCGCACACGGAAGTTGATCATCAAATTATTATAGGTTCTATGTGGGGAATGCAGATCAGCTGGATGCTTTAGCTATATCGAATCTTATGTCAATGATCATTGAGGGCATAACCCCGATGGTTAATTTGGCCAGTGACTTCGACACCTCTCCAAATTTTATTTTGGAGTTCTTCAAGGATGCTATAGCAAACTTATTATACTTAATTTGAAAATAGAGAAACAATATAAAAAAAGGAGTTGGGTTGGGTCAAGAGATCATGGATGTCCAACCCAACACAACCCACAAAATTATCATAGTCGTTTCTATGACTTTTCCGTTGTGTTTTATTTTTGGGTTCATCTTGTACCTAAAGATTTCCCAAACTTAAAAAGAGGGGAAATTGGATTGACCCTTACTAAACTCTACTACTTTGGGTTTGATTCTATTTTGTGGTTAGGAATAAGAGTTCTATTGGGGAAAGAGGTTGGAATCGAGGGTATTAGGTTTAGTTTCTTTGTGCTAACTGCTTAAGGCTATTCAAAGTGCATAAGAATCAATCTTAGCCTTTTTCAACTCCTAATCCATCGCTTAGCCTGTCTCATTGCTTCTTTCATAACCTTGCTTCTCTTATTGAATAGGAAATGACAAGAGGGAAGACTGCTCTTGGCTAGCTCTTGTTGAACTGTGACCGTTGGATTGAGCTCAACTGACTTGTAGAAGTGCCGAGTTGCCTAAAGAGTTAGGAGCGGGCTATATAAAGAATCAAACGTAACGATGATATATATTATTATATTAAAAATTTATATTATTTTATATACTATACCGAAAATTTCATTACTTGAAAAATATATACTGATATCATATCGAAAATTCAGTATATCGAAATTTTAATATAACATTCATATCAAAATTGTTTGATATTTTGATATTTTCATTATATATATATATATATATATATATATATATATATATATATATATATATATATTGTTCACCGAAATGGTTTGATATTTTATTATTTCAATATATACCAAAATACCAAAAATATCAAATTTCATGTTGATATTAATATTGAAAATTTTAATACGATAGTATGTCGATATGATATGTGTAGTATATCAAAATTTTTGATGTTTTACGCATCCCTAATTAAAAGTGCTTAACCATCATCATATGCACTTGGGGCTTATCAAGAAACTGTGAACTACACATGAACCACATTCTTCCTATTGGCGCTCCTTTCCCAATCTCTTTCATAGGTATTGTGGTCATCACTGCGGCATTGCATCTCTCTCCTCAAACAAGAACCCCACTTCTTGTCATCGCCTAAGCTATTTCCGTCACCACCAACAGCTAGTGAGGGCATGCTTTTCGCAGAGAGGGTTTTCATACATTGGCTCTCTAGTAACTTCCCCTCCCAAGGGCATGACTCCCATATTTGGTCGATTGTTACCCCTGACATATGACGAGTTGAAAAATGTTCCGTCGAAGTCTCCGATCGATCAATAATTAAGTTGTGATCAGGGGCATGGAGAAGTTGATCATCAAGTATTATAGGTTCTATGCGGGGAATTCAGATTAGGCAAATGCTTCAACTATGTTTGATCTAATGTAGTTGAACATTGAGGGCACAACCCAATGGATAATTTGTACAGCGGCTTCAACACATCTCTGGGTTTTATTGCAGAGTTATTCAATGATTCCACAATAGTTTCACAAATTTATTACATTTAATTTTAAAATACAAAAACTATTTAAAAAAAAAAGAAGAGTTGGGCATTACTTGGCATGGCCCAACACAACGGCAAAAAGCGATTCACTCCAAGAATTGCATGAAGCAAACTTGAAGCGATTGGTTCGGCTCCATGGAAATTTTTCACTGCCGCTAGAGTAAATTAGGAAGTGCTTACGATGAACGGTCTAGAAGTTTGGCGTCCAAGGTTCACTCCCCATTTAGAGAAAAAAATTCCTACAAAATACGCCGCGGCTAAGGATAGAACCACGAATGCCTGAGATGATGACTAGTTGTCCTTTCACTGTACCATAATCCCGGGGCAACACATAAAGAACCCTTCCACTGTCCCCACAGTGTATTCAATTGATTAGAAGGTGACAAATTTGTTATAATGGAAAAAAAA
Organism: Boesenbergia rotunda; assembly: GCA_024364735.1. NCBI lineage: Eukaryota > Viridiplantae > Streptophyta > Magnoliopsida > Zingiberales > Zingiberaceae > Boesenbergia > Boesenbergia rotunda. Next base: position 110,649 of record JAGFNQ010002143.1, read on the forward strand.
TCAATTCTCAGTAGGTGTATGCTTTGGGAAAAATATTCCTCCCATCCTCTAGCCACATGTAGGGATAGCGGAAGGTTTCTTTACGCTCACAAAAGATGATTCGTTCACCTCCAGTGCCCCCACTAATCCGTTCCAGGTCAACACAAGCAGAAGGTTTCTTTAGATGTTATGGATGATATTTGTATCTTCCATTTGTTGGTAGATAATCTACGTAGAGGCAGAACACTTGGCAATTTTGGAAGGGAAAAAAAACAGTTAGCTCCAAAATTTTGTCAAATTTCTCAAAATTTTTAGAGCCTCTATGTAATTAAAGTAGTTTACAAATTCATAAATCCTACTCACTTCACACTCCTAATTGTTAAAATGCGTTTCAACTGCATTGACTGATTGAACTAAAGATCGTAAGCAGTTTACATAATAAATTGAATAAATGTTGTCAAAATTTCAGATGATCAACATAGTATCTCATGCAAATGTAACTCACTTCATGAGAATATTCTGTTAGTTACGTTATTGCATCACTAGATTCCACTAAAATGATAATAAAATAATCAAGTTAATCAATTAATATCTGATGCACCAAGGTCTCCCCAACGAACATTGTATTTTGCAGCAAGATAGTGTGCGCCAACTGGTCCACGACTTCCGTAAGGGTAGAGCTCGGGGCCAATTTTCTTCTCCTCCAACTCTTTGAGCAGTGGAGTGAACAAGTTCCAAGCAGCATCAAGTTCATCAGACCGGATGAATAATCGTCGTTCACCCCCAATAGCATCAAGAAGTAGCCTCTCATATGCATCCGGAATCTGCTTGGAATACCTACCATAACCGAAACACATATAAGAGGGAATGGAATTACTGGTTTTGGTTGATGAGGGAGTAATAATAATGGTAGCGATAACAAGAATTTTGAAACAAAATTGTCAAAATGTAAGAAAGAAAGAAATCCAACCAAGTAATTAGTAAAGTAGGCCTTCTGTTTTGAAGGTATTGCGGAAATAAGTATTTTAAGTCATTGGCAAAATATCTCTTCGAAAGAGAATTGATTTTCTAATGTACCTTGATGAGTATAGAAGATTCAGATTACTGCAGTCCAATCTCATCCCCAAGCCAGGAACTTTGTTATTAATCTTTAAGTATATAGCTTCATCAGGTTGGACTCTGATGACAAGTTCATTGGTAGCTTGTCCTATATCAGTACCAAAATTTTGCTTGTAGAGATTGCCAGGGACATGTCGAAACTGAACCCTAATCTCCGCTCTGCAAATAGAATTTTCAAGAATACCAAATTGTGTCACTATATATGCTGATGTTTATACGAGAGTGGTAACGAGTACCTAGAAAAGTAGAAATGCATAATGGCATTTGCAACCTACCGTTTGGTATGCAATGCTTTCCCAGCTTTCATTAGGAAGGGAACCCCATCCCATCTAGCATTATCTATGAAAAGCGCAGCTGCAGCAAATGTTGGGGTAAGGCTCCCTTCAGGGACAGTCTTATCGTCGGTGTATCCAGGATGCGCCACTCCACCCTTTGTGTGGCTCTTGTATTGTCCAATGACTACATTTTCCAATTGCAATGGCCTCATTGAACGGAGAACTTTTACCTGTAACATGTGGAAAGGCATGCTTTAGAAATAAAAGAAAGTTCACTAAGAAAGTTCACTTGCTACTATGGACTGAACCAAATAGGCAAACACTAAAGTTCGATTTAGAGAAGCATCTTCTAATCTCATCACATGCATACCTTTTCATTTCTAATGTCTTCAGCATCTAAGCTAGCTGGAGTTTCCATTGCAAATAAAGCTAAAATTTGGAGAAGATGATTCTGCATAATATCTCTGATGATTCCATAGTGATCAAAATACCTGCATCACAGAAAATTTAGTGGAAAGATCCATTGTGCTACGGAAGGAAATTCAAAGGACAATAATCTTTAGGCCTCACCCTCCCCGTCCTTCTGTACCAAAATCTTCAGAGAAAATCAGCTGCACATTCCTGATATATTTCCTAGACCATAGTGGTTCAAAAATAAGATTTGAAAATCGAAGAACGGATAGATTCTCGACAAGTTCCTTCCCCAAGTAATGATCAATCCTGAAAATTTTGAAATATCTATAGTAAGATGGAGAATTCCAGAATTGACAAACATGAAATAACACATGAGATCGACTTTTCACCTAAAAATTTGATCTTCGTCTAGGTACTGTTTTAGTCCACCCGTCAAAGCAGCAGAAGATTCAGAGTCGCGGCCAAATGGTTTTTCAACTATTACCCTGGTCCATCCATTCTTAGAAGAAGCCAATCTGCTTGCAGACTTCACTACGTCTATAAATATGTTTGGTGGAATTGACAAATAAAACAGCCGGTTTGACACCCTCCCACCCTATACAGCAAATAGAAAATTCAAGTATGTTAACTCTTCTCTACTTATTGGAACATTTTGTTTTTTGGACAAGAAACGCTTAATCGAGATAAATGTTTGATGACAACCAAGTTCAAGCTACAAGCTGTCATCACAGAATTTGTCAGAAGCAGGAAACCACATTATACTGCATCTTAGTACATAAAATGTACAATAAATTGGACATGCTAAAGAAGATCTTCAATGCAAAAAGACTCAACTCAAAAGTCCACAATTGTATACTTGCAGGCATGAGATATTGATATAAATTATGAAATCTTTTATTTCTAGGATGGTCTATCATGTAAAGTAAAATCAAATTATCTCCTGATTTAAGAAAATAAATCTCCAAGAAGAAAGCTTCATTCCTAATTGATCATTAGTACGACATATTGCATGGTTCACAAACTTTGAGAAACTCATACAAATGGACCGAGCTGGAATGAAATCAGCAAGTGCCAATTGATTTCGGATGACAAATCTAGCACATGAGGAAGCAAACTGACATTCGTCTGATTGATAAATAAAATATGTAGAAATCAGTTGAAATTGAAGGAGAATAGGAAGAATCAGGTTGTGGTACTGGTGATGTAGATTTCAACTCGGGAAGCTTTTGGATGTATCCCTATGATTTTGAAAAATAAACGGGTATATAAAATACCAATAAACTATAAGGGATGTACATGTACCCTGTTTGGAAGCAGATTCCATTTAAAAAATCTAATAAATCAAGATATCCAACTTCTTGTAAGACAAACATACCTCATGCTCTTTCAGCGTCTTGTCAAGCTCTGCAAAGTTCTTTTCCGAGTCATATTGGCCTGAATGATAGAAGCATCGTTTTAGGAATTTTTCTATCTTCTCACTGCAATTCTCTCTGGCGAAATCAGCATAAACAGTCAGGTCAATAAAATGCTAAGTTGAACCCGAGCATAAACCAAATCATGAAGTAATGCATAAACCATTTGTCACCTTTTATCAATTCTGCAAGTAAGTGTTCCGCTAACCATGGTTCTTAGTTCAGCATCGGTCATCTTACTTCGAGCATAACCAAATATAGTAAAGTTCTGCATGAAAAAAGAACGTAAGTAGGCATGCAAGCAATGTTAATGAGCTCAATGTACTAGAGGCAGTAGATGAGAAAAACCAGACCTTTGGAAGACAATCTTCACAATATAGTGCAAAAAGAGCAGGAAATATCTTCTTTTTAGCAAGGTCCCCAGATGCTCCAACCACGATAATACTAAATGTTGGTTCCCCATCACTTGGAATAGGACTTGTGGCATGTCTGTATTCCTGTGAGGATAAAGCGAAAACACCACTATTTTCTACATTCTTGAAGGGGGCTTCTTTTGCAGCAGATACAGGCACACTAATAGCTGCAAAATGACCACGAAAGGTTTGTATTCTCATTAAATATTTTACTTTGAAAATTTTATGATTAAAAGGGCACATCTCTTGGAAAAGACATAATTCTTATCAAATGGAGCTTTAATGAGACACTTGCTAGCTCTCCCTAAAAGAGGAGTCATTAGAAAGGCTCAATGCATAATGGAAAAGTAATCAAGATCCCTAGTGTCATTCCCTCATTTTATCCTTTTCCTTGTCTTTAATGTTTTAAATTGTATATTATTTAGGTTGCCTAATATTAAAAGGGTCTATCGTATTAAAAGGGTCTATCGATAGGCCTCAATGCACCACCATATTAGGGCAAAGGTAACAGTGGTTATATCTTTGGTGCACAAGAGGACAGTATTTAACCCGTAAAAATTAAAACTTCACGTTATGATAATGAGCTTAGGCTTGCATTCTATTTCTTTGAAATTAGTAGTTGTTTATTATCTTGATTTGATATATTTGATCATTTACATATAATTAATGTTTTGACTGAAATTGACCTGATGCAATATTGTTATCAATAATTTAAGGAATTAATGTTCATATTATACAACCCCACATCCTCGTCGAAGTGGCATCAAAGGCGAGATCAACCTTCCCAATCTCTCACCGTGAGTCATTATCGCCTCACCCTTCTCCTCCAAGATCTCAGGATTTTTTCTAATTTGCTATTAGTTTAATTTTCTTAGATTAGTTCTAAATAAATAACTATAGACAAAGTTAAATGGAGAGAATAAAAAAAAGTAAGCTCAACGAAAATTATGTCTCTATTCCTACTTCTTATCACATCTCTCCTCTCTGGGCCCGACCCTTGGAAAGTAACACAGGATCCAGCAAGAACAGGGAATGTAAAAAAACAAAACAAAACAAAAAAGGCATTCACCTTCTTGCTTGCAGGCAACTCTTAATTTCCAATGGCTCGCAGAAGAGTTGGACACTCCTCCCGCTAGAACCCTTCCAGGAACAACCCCGAGAAGGGCGGACGATCTGACAGAATGGAGGGCGCTCGAGGAAACGACGGCGGCAATGGCGAGGGAAGAAGGGCGACTGGCGGCGTAAAGGGTCATCTCGCCGCCTCCGTGTCGAATTGTTCATCAGCCCCAATGAGGGATTTTAAAACGAGCGACATGAGCGTTTGAAGCGTGACGGCATCGAACGGAACGAGTCTCTTCTACGAGCAAATTGGACCTGAATTCCTAATTTACGGCTCTCGCTTGACGAGAGAAGAACCGGTCCACCGTCCATCTGCGGGTCCCTCGTGATTGGACGGTTCAGATCCCGTTATCACATATATCATCGAAAGTAATACGAATACTTGTTCAACGCACATGTAAATCATTTTTATTTTTTATTTACTTTTTATAATTCAGATTTGGAATATAAACGATCTTTTCAATTATTTCGTGTATCATAAACTTAAAATATAATATATATATATATAAAGATTCATTTTAAAATATTTTTATTTCTATATGTGATCTGACAACTTAAAACGGAATGTAATAACTGCCATTATATATATATATATATATATATATATATATATATATATATATATATATATATAGAGAGAGAGAGAGGATAAGATGAACATATACATCCCAACCATTTAATGCCCTTATCTTTACGTTTCTAAATCTGTAGATTGTTATTCTATCAACAATATCAATCTTTGGGCATGGTGTTCGCAAGTATAAAGCACAGATGCCTCACAACCAACCTACATCCTTCATCTGGAGCGTGGACTGCGTTAGCCTTCACAACTACAATGGTTCAAAGAGCATCTCCTTATGTTTCATTATCTGTGTTAGCACTTGTATGCTCCTTTGGTTGTACCTCTGGAGCAAGAGTGTTGCAGGTAGTTCCAGGTGTAGTCTCTATATATCATGGGGAGCAAGGTGATGGTGGTGTTGGCGCAATGCGTAAGGTACCAAGTGGCCCAGACCCAATCCATAATGGTGTTGGATTTGGTGTCCAAGAACCAATACAACACAGTGTTGGTTTTATTGAGAGAAATGATGTTGAGCCAATGCGTTTAGTCCCACAAGGCCCCAATCCAATACATAATCCTGATCAAAATGCTAATGATGGAATTGTTTAACAATGTATGAGTTTCATCGTGAATAAAAGCAAAGTCTATGTTTATCTTGATTTTATTGCTCTCATTTATTGTTTAAATGTTTCTTCTATCAAGTTTTGGAGAAGCCACATGAAGATGTTTTGAGTTTGACACAATCAGATTACAAGCATAAAACAGAGTAAATACACAGTTTAGAAACACATTATGAATTGTTGGTGGCAGGCACTTCTTTCCCAAAGGGACGATGAATCCTTTTCCGAACTATTTGAGAGTTCGACTATAAAGGTTTCGGTACACAATTCTAGTCCTGTAAACGAGAATCAGACTCAGAACAACAGCAATGACGCAAAGTCCCGACATTATTAGTGAGCTGAGGAAGAAACAGATGGCCCCTGTGCATTTCAGTGTTTCCTCCCCACTGAATGAAGCAACTTCGAATAATCTTTGGATTCGTAGAAGTGATTTGTGGTGTTTCTGGGCTTGCTGCTCTGCTTCATAATCGTAGATTACGCTGGCAATCAGGCCAGAAAAGACTAGTGAGCCTGCGGGATTAGCTACTGTGAGGAAATTGTACAGAGCTCCAAAGTTCTTCAAACCAAACAGCTCAGATGCTGCAGCAGGAACAATGGCCCAGTGAGCTCCATATCCAAGTCCAATCAGTAAGGTTCCTATGTACATTGTTCCAGGCCAAGCCATGGCAAAGAATAAGTGTCCAATTGCCATTATGACCTGAAAGACTGCCAAAGCCACTGGCCTAGGATATGCATAGTCCCTGAGAACAAATTTTTTCGTTAGCATCAAATCATCTTGAAAACTTTTGCAACTAAGTGGCATCAAATTCATACCTCACAATAACCTCGGACACATAGCCTCCACCTACTCTTCCAAGAAAGTTCCAAATACTGATCATGGATACGAAAATATGAGCTTCATCATAGCCTAGAGACTCACTCATCTGGCCGAGATTGTCGATGACTGTCAACCCTGAACCTGATCCCAGCAGAAGAGAGGTGAACATGAGCCAAAAGTCTGCCTTTATGAGTGCCTGCATCAGGGTGAAGTCCTCTCCCCTGCGAGGGCCTCTCCTCTTCTTGACCCTCACAGCTCCATCAGCAGCAGCCAGGAATAACTTTGCCTGCAAATGAGCAATTCTCTTCTGCCTTTCTGATGCCGGGAGAAGGTCAACTTCCTTGGGCTTCTCGTCCTCAAGCTCGCTGAGAATGACTTCGTTTTGCTCCGCAGATTTACTTGTCTCTTCTGTCGCTGGCACGGGCAAGAGAGGCTCTTCGACAGGGGAGACGACATCAAAGTGGAAGGTCAGCAGCAGAGGAACGACAATTGGAACCACCAAGAGAAACAGCAGCCCCACAGTGAACACCACAACAATAGTATGGCTAAGCTCAACGAGATCTTCAAGGATCATGACACCCATCAAATAAGCTGCCAGAAGCAGGCAAATGCTGTAGATAAACACGAAGCTGGACGGATCAGAAGCTCGCACTTGCCGGTGGCCACCGACGGGCCTGACAATGAACATCAAGGCGATGATGACCATTGATGGACCGACAGCCACCATGTATATGAGAGCAGCATGATCAGGTGTGTGCATCATGGCAAATATTTGTGTCAAGATTGCACCACTAAGACCAGCAAAGCCCTTCAGTATGCCTACGATAGGGCCTCTGGCCTTAGGGAAGTTCTGCACGCATGAAACTAGAGCTGCAGTGTTGTAGTATGTCTCTCCATTAGTCCCCACAAATATGAGAATGCACATCTGTGATCAAAGGGAAGACAATTAAAGCACGAAGCTGAACACTTTTTTTCTCAAACAAATGCTTCGATCTGAAAACAAAAACCAAAGAGATGAAGTGACGAAGAAGAAGAAGGAGAAAAGTTGGTACTTACCGCCCAGAGAGGCAACTGAGGGGCTCTTCCGGTGACGATGAGCCAAACCCAGCCATATCCCACAAAGTTCTGCAACACGCCGACGAGCAGCGCCGCCCAGAGCGGGAGGATCTCGCAGAGGCTCCCGGCGAGGAAGCCGATGCTGTCGCCCAGGTCCTTAGCCACCCCCAGCCGCGCGATCTGCCTCTGGTTGTAGCCGAGCGCGCTCTTGATAACCGGCGACAGACTGCCGAACAGGTAACCGATGCCTGCCACCGACTGCACCCACATCGCCGCCACGAATACCAACCATCTGTTGTTCAGCAAGGACCCCAACCTTCCTTGCTCCTGGCCCATTAGCTGGATCTCGCACCAGCTTCGCCCTCAAAGATTCAATCTTTCCCCGACGCCCTATTTCTTGGGAAAACAAAGATTCAAATTTTGTCAAAATCAACCAAAACAAGCATCCATAACAACTCGCCGGTTCTCAGCTTCCTACCATAGAAGATCGAGTTATTGGTAGCCAATTCTTTGACGAAGAAAAACGTGTTGCATTGAGTTTAATAAGAAAAGGTTTGAATTTTCTATTTCTACCTGCCTTCTCAGTGGTGATCGAATGATCCCTTCTACAATTTAAATTGTCCGCGTTCGGACATCCATAACCGTTTAACTTTTTTAATCTTATAATACCTACCATCTCATCAAAAAATATGGGACCCATATACTACATACACATTAACATCTATATTCTATCACATTCGTTTAACATTCAAACCTCCATTATTTATGGAGTTCACATGTCACGTACAGATTCTCTACATATACATTCTCTCACATATTCATTCTCTTATCTATATATTTTTTATTTTCAATTTCATTTATCAATTTAAATAATTATTATTTAAAATAAATAATAATAATAATTTTGAATATATTTATCATTAATTAAAATTAAAATTTAACATTCAACCCTGTTTAGATGGCATTTTTAATCGATTACGACAGTCCCAATCGATTAAAATTACAGTTCAAAGGTGTTCGAAAAATCTCCCCAATCGATTGGGGTCCTGTTTTGAACAAGTCCCAATCGATTGGGGGCTCTCTAATCGATTGGGACATCCCCAATCGATTAGGAAGACTCGTAATCGATTCCCTAATCGATTACGGACGCTCCCAATCTCCTAATCGAATGGGGGATGTCATGTCACACGTGATGAATGCGTTTAAACATCTGAACACGTTCATCACGTCAGCGTATTAACGTGTTCGTCACAATGATTTTAACGCGAACGGGTGTGTTAATCGAGCATTTTAATACTCGATTAACGCACCACTGAGACGACCCCGAGAACGACAGGATCTGAACGCCAACTGGCGGCGACATCCAGCCATTAGGATTTCATACGCACACAAAAACATAAAACGCCATTTCTATCCAATTTTTTCGGTGGGCAACAAATTTAAACAAACGCCTTACAAACCTTCTTCTTCTGGGTTTAAATCAAAAGCATTCTTTTTCAAAGAATAAAAAATAAAAAACTCATCAGTGAGGGCGGCGCAGATGATAATATATAAAAAATATCTCATCCGACGAGGGGCGGCGCATATGATTTAGAAGAATAATAGAGACAGTGAAAATAAGAGAGTAAAAATTGATAATAAATGATGTGGCATGACGTGACATTTTATATGCACACGCCTGATTATCGCTTGGACACCATCGGCGACCTTCGGCCGCCGCCTCGAATCAAACTATATCCTGGGGGACACGGTGAATCCGTCGAAGATCGTACATGTAAGGTGTCACATCATTCATTATGATTTTCACTCTTTCATTTTCACTCTCCCAATCATTATTCTATGATTTATCCACTTTCTATGACCAGCTTCAGAGGGGCAGATTGTGAAGGTCGGGCCGTTGATTTTCAACAATGGCTTCCCTAGATTTATTTTAGGGATAGGTGAGAAATTTCTAGGAAGAGATCTGGTGTTTAGTTTATTCCAATCCGTGTTTTAAAAGTATTATACGGTAGATGGGTAAGTCTCTTGCTGCTCAACAGCTAAGCGAAATATTTTTTTTATCAATCGACAGTGTTCAATCGAATAGACTAATATTCAATCAATTGACTAATTGATCGGTAGATTTCTATTTCTCGCGAAACTCATACAATCGATTGACAGTATTCAATTGATTGACTAATCTATCGACAGACTTCTATTTCTCATGAAACTCTTGTCAATCGATAGTGAATTATAAAAGATGAGACAATGGACAACCCACTACCTAGGCAGTGCCTAGGTGGTCTTAGACACCTTCTTTTAGAATATTGATTTTAATAATTAAAAACTTTTATTAAAAAAAATATGAGAAACTCGCACCGAGGGCATCTGTGTCATGGCTAACGGATTAGTCATCTGGAGTTTGAAACTCAGATATAGCATATTAAGGGGATTTTTCTTGAATAGTGAACCCGAGAATACTAACTATTAGAATGAGCCTCTACAAGTGCTCCCCAATTTACCTTAATGATTGATGAAAATTTTTCATGAGATAATACTGGTCACCCAAGGATTAACTAAACTGAACAAGAAACTCAACCCCTGAAATCTCCCAAGACTCATAATCGTTTGCTTGTTTTTCCTTTTCAAGATAATGTCGTCAGGAGAGCCCAGTAGTCAGTCCTAATCTCGTTGATATCGTAGTGTCTTTATTTAATCCATATTTTCTTTTGGTTATGGTTGGAATGTATTTCTCATTTTGTATATATTGGTAGACGTGTCACCCATTGTTATGGTACTTGTATATATTTTGCATCGTCGGTCTACCCAGAGGGCATTTTGAAGTTTGCTTTTACAGTACTATAGGCAATGATACTCTTTTTGATAGTATTGATAGTTGTTTATTCCTTTATTTATGTTATGTTGGTACTCTTTATGTTATGATTTGATTATATATATGTGTGGAGGTAGTGGATGTCATATTGTGTATGTATTCGTTTGAGATTGTTCGTCGTATATGGAAGGTGCTGTCCGATTTTCGTCGAACATGCAGCCCCTCGGGGTATGACGTTAACTATTAGAATGAGCCTCCACAAGTGCTCCCCAATTTACTTTAATGATTGATGAAAAATTTTCATGAGACAATACTGGTCACCCCAGGATTAACTAAACTGAACAAGAAACTCAACCTTGTGGCAATGGTGTCGTGATGAGACCCTCCAATGATAGGTTAGACATTTGGAGTTCGAAATTCAACTATGATGCATTGTAGGAGATGTTTTTCCTCCAATGGATAGCATATTCATAAACGCTAACGATTAGGATCAGTCTCCACGAGCACTTCATAATTTAATCTGGTAGCTGATGGAAAACTTCCATAAGATCAAATCGGTCACCTAGGATTAATTGAGCCGAAAGCATGGATACTAGTGTCTCATAACATTAGAGTAGAGATTAAATCTATGAGGGAATAATCCCTTCGGAAATTAAAACCCTTCTACCTAAGGAGGTCATTCAGTTATCATAATTTACTCCTTTCATCTTGGTGTGTGGCCGCCGATGAACGATATTTGGAGTAAACGAGGCACTAGGGGTGTCAAAAATCAACACGACCCGACGACCCAACCCGAATCGACCCAAAAAAATCGGGTTCGGGTTGAAAATTTTCGGGTTCGGGTTGAAAATTTTCGGGTTCAGATCGGATTCGGATTGGGGGGTTTCGGGTTGAAAATTTTCGGGTTGGGTTCGGGTCGGGTTCGGGTTGACCCGAATTTAATATTTTGTGGATTTTTTGGGGTTAAATCAATTTTATTATGAAAATTAAGATATTTTTATGTATATTAATATCAATATAGTATGATCATGATGAAGTATTGAGATAAAAGTGAAGAATTATAGGGAAAATGGCAAAAAAAGACGTTTTGAATCGATTTTTTCAGGTTATTCGGGTTGGGTCGGGTTGGTCGGGTTCGGGTTCGGGTTTGGGAGTTTCGGGTTGAAATCGAGTTCGGGTCGGGTTCGGGTTGGGTGTTTAAAAAAAAAATTTTCCCAACCCGACCCGAACCCGACCTGACCCACCCGAATTGACACCCCTACGAGGCACCCTTTGCTACAAAAATATGATAAACTCGGCCTTAGAGAATAACAATTGTTTGATTCACATGTAGGACATTTTATCCGTTTATGATATTCCAGGCATCCCAAGCGGCCATTGTTTGATCCTAGATATCCGCGGTTCTATCTTCAGTTACGACGTATTTTGTAGAAATTTTTTTTCCAAATGGGGTGTGAACCCTAGGATACTGGACTTCTCCACTGTCTGCCGTGAACATTTTCTGATTTATCCTAGTAATCGGTGAAAAATTTGTATGAAGCCGAATCAATCATCCGAGATTCGACGTTATCCAACCTTATTAATCAATTAATCGTTTATAATATTCAAATCATTCATAAGACTGTTATCGGTCAAGGTTCATCTAAGTTTCCTAGCTTTATTTGATGGTCTTTCAAAAATTTAGGCAAAATCTGTGCCTTCGTTTTTGGCGGACAAAACACAAAAAGAAAAAGGAAAAAAAAAATCAAAAGGGAGCGGTGAGAGACCATTCAGCCGTGAAACGATCTTTCCTTTTTCACTATCAGTAGGGTTCACATCCCTGTGGATCAACTCCATCTGATTCTCGTTAGCTTCATTAGTGATCGCAGGAGGGTCATTTTCATGGCTCTTCTTTATTTTCACAAGCGGCCGTACTTTGAATCATGGAAATCGTATGATAGTCTAAGAGCACCCACAATGAAAACTCCTACGGGGCTCTCGCTGTCACAGTGACGCTTATCAAGAAGTTCCCTCCCATAACTTTGACACAGGAGCAGCTCCGCACGGAAGTTTCCTTTGTGGGTTTTGTTTTTGATTTTTTTTAATTAAAGAATTTAAATAAGTTTTTAAAATATATTATAATTATTAAAAAAATAATTCATTAATTAATATGATAATATTTATATAATTTTTTTAATATAAAATCGGTAAATTAGAGATAAATCCCTAATCAGAAAGTTGGCTTTGTGTCCGCTCCCCAGGTAAGAAAACAAATGTTTTAAGTCCCTCCTTTTTAGTTTAACTCCCTAATACATAAATTTACTAATATACCCTTCTTACTTTTCCCGCTTTTGGTTTTCCCGCATTTCTTCTCCCGCAGCTTCGTTTTCCCCTGTTTTCTTCCCGACACAATCTCGGCGTCCTTCACCGGCGAAACCAAGCCAACTTCCCCTCCTCAATTTCCTTCTCCCGCGATTTCTTGACGACACATTCTCGGCGTCCTTCACCGGCGAAATCAAGCCAGCTTCCTCTCCTCAATTTCCTTTTTCTCAAATTTCTTGAGACGACTTAATCTCGCAAACCCTAACCAGCGAAATCAAGGCAAGTCGACCATTTTCCTCTCCCCCATTTCTTCCCGACACAATGTGAAGCAAGATTATAGCCGTGTAGATCCATCAACCCACCGACACATTCTCGGCGTCCTTCACCGGTGCTGGGCCGAAAGCATTTCCCATTCTCCCGCCCTCACCCTCCCTTGTCGTCGGCAAGATCCATCAACGGGCATGGCTTCTCTCTAGCGTCTGTACTTGCTCGCAACGCTGGAATCGCTGGTAATGTCTCTGAGGCGCACTACTGTTTAGAGTGAAAGCAGGTTTAAATCTTCTAATGGGAACAAATCCATTAAGACCAATTGGTTCAATCACACATCTGCATTTGAGGAATTTTCATGTCAAGAAAAATTTCTGAGCTCTGCCTTTTTGTTCTCTTTATCAACACAAAAACCTCAACCTGAAAAAGGTGCTGATGACATGTTGATTGCAAGTGCCATTATACCAGATTCTTAGTGATCCAACACCTGTTCAAAATGAGATTGTCAGTTGCTTGTAAAATTCAAGGATCTGAGCTTCTGCAAATACAACATGTCGACAAGGCTTGGAAAGATTTTTGCAACATGCCAATGGCAAACAAGAACTACTTAAGGCCTGGCGTAACTTCTGCAGTACGGGACCATAACAAATTTCATGAATCTCTGCCACCCTCTCACATGGTTAAAAAAGTTAATAATTCACAAAAGATTGAATATTCATGCCATGGAAACCAGAGCTCCAAAGTCATCTATGATTCACACTGCAGATCACATCCTAGAGGTGATACACTGAATTGTGGAAATTTTAGTAAAAATGATGAAGCGTCTTCTCGACCAAGACAACCATTTGTCACTGAAACAGCGATGCCCCAAACTTCTTCTCGTATGATTGTTGATACCAATGAAGCTGTGTGTGATTCTGTTGATAATCTTGCCAATGACATATTTTTAGATGCCCTTGATGATGATGAACTATTGCAGAGTATCGATGTAGACCAAATTGTTATGGAACACTATCAAGTAACTGGCACACCAGAAGGTTCTGTATCTAAACAAGCACCTTTCACTCCAGTCTCTAGAAGTTACATAGGATGCCCTCGTGAAGACGCATTGCCACTTAAACTCTGTGAGTTATGTATTCATGGCTCCAAGCTAGGACAGTGCCCCGGAGCTTCAGTTCATTTGCAGCAGATGAAAGATAGGCTCATTACTGTCTCAACTGAACTTCTTGATAATGCTTCTGAGCTTAGTCCTGAACACTGCAACACTCTTAATCAGGAGCGTTTACATCTCAAAAAGAAGATCCAGCATCTTGAGAAAGACCTTGCCCTTTCAAATCAAGATGAAGAAAGACTGAGATCATCTTTCACGGCATCAACAACTACTTCAATGAATTTTCAACTTGAGATCCCCTCAAGTATGACAGATCCTGTCAACTTTAACTCCCAGGCTTACATAAGAAATGAACCAGGAGATACTATGACTTGGAGCTCACCTTCTCCATCTTGTTATGCAAACCAGTTTGGGACTACACCTGCTGACAGACAAGTATTTACTCCAAAGCTTCTTGACATTAATTACATTGAAGGATCTGGAGATAAAAAATGGAAAAGTTTAGACTTTCCATGGGCAAAGAAACTTGAGGCTAACAACAGAAAAGTGTTCGGTAATCACTCATTTCGCCCCAATCAAAGAGAGGTGATCAATGCTACAATGAGTGGTTGTGACGTCTTTGTTTTAATGCCAACTGGTGGTGGAAAGAGTTTGACATACCAGCTTCCTGCTCTCATCAGCTCTGGAGTAACATTAGTTGTCTCTCCTCTTGTCTCACTCATTCAAGATCAAATTATGCATTTGTTACAGGCAAACATTCCTGCTACGTATCTTGGTGCGAATATCGAATGGGCTGAACAACAGGATATTTTTCGGGAACTGATGTCTGATGTTTGCAAATACAAACTGCTGTATGTCACTCCAGAAAAAATTGCAAAGAGTGATGTTTTGTTAAGACATCTGGGATCTTTGCATTCTAATGGACGCTTGGCTAGAATTGTTATTGATGAAGCCCATTGTGTAAGTCAATGGGGGCATGATTTTAGACCAGATTATCAGGGTCTTGGTATTTTGAAGCAGAAGTTTCCAAATGTCCCAGTACTTGCTTTGACTGCTACTGCAACTGTCAGTGTAAAGGAAGATGTTGTACAAGCTCTTGGTCTAGTCAATTGCATTATTTTTCGACAGAGTTTTAATCGCTCAAACTTATGGTATTCTGTAATACCAAAGACAAAAAAGTGTCTAGAGGACATTCATAATTTCATCAAGGAAAATCATTTTGACGAATGTGGCATTGTGTATTGTCTCTCTAGAATGGATTGTGAAAAAGTGGCAGAAAAGCTACAGGGATATGGACATAAAGCAGCATTTTATCACGGTAGCATGGATCCTCATCAAAGAGCTTACATTCAGAAGCAATGTAGTAAAGATGAGATCAATATAATATGTGCAACTGTGGCATTTGGAATGGGTATTAACAAACCTGATGTACGTTTTGTTATCCATCATTCTCTCCCAAAATCCATTGAAGGTTATCATCAGGAATGTGGACGTGCTGGTAGAGATGGTCTAAGATCGTCTTGTGTGTTATATTACAACTATAGTGATTACATACGTGTGAAGCACATGCTTACCCAGGGTGTGATTGAGCAAAGTCCTTTGACACCTACAGCAAGACGCAATTCTTTAGCAAGCAGTGACAGAGTATTAGAAACAAATATTGAGAACCTGCTTCGTATGGTTTCCTATTGTGAGAATGATGTAGATTGCAGACGACTATTACAACTGATGCATTTAGGAGAGAAGTTTGACCCAAACAACTGCAAAAGAACCTGTGACAACTGTTCAAAAATGATGACCTGGGTTGACAAGGATGTAACTGATATTGCAATTCAATTGGTTGAGTTGGTAATATCCACAGGAAAACAGTACTCAACATCTCATATTCTTGATGTGTACAGGGGTTCTCTTAGTCAAAATGTCAAGAAACATAGACATGATAATTTGAGCCTTCATGGAGCTGGAAAGCATCTAGGAAAAGGTGAAGCATCAAGAATTATTCACCATTTGGTTACTGAAGATATTCTTGTGGAGGATGTCAAGAAGAGTGATATTTATGGATCTGTGTCTTCTATTCTGAAGGTAAATGAGTCTAAGGTCCAAATGCTTCGTTCGGGGAAACAAAGGGTTGTATTAAGGTTTCCTGCTTCTGCAAAACCATCTAAAACGAGCAAAACTCAAGGGACACCAGCAAAGGGTTTGTTGATTCAAGAGATGTTGAACCCCACAGTTGCAGATGCGGATGCTCCTCCGCAAAATGGAATAGATTTGAATCTTTCTGCCAAACTTTATACTGCTCTACGAATGCTAAGAACGGTACTTGTAAAAGAAGCTGGCGAGGGGGTCATGGCATATCATATATTTGGAAATGCCACATTGCAGCAAATCAGTAAGAAATTACCCAGAACTAAAGAAGAACTTCTTGAGATCACTGGTATCGGCAAGGCAAAGGTACACAAGTACGGAGACCGGCTACTGGAAACTATAGAATCTACAATTGCAGAGTACCGCAAAACAAGTAGGAACAGTAGTAGCAGCAGCAATGATAATACTGACGGAACAAAGAAACGGAGAAGTTCGGGAAGTAGTGACCCACGTAATAATGATGATTTCTCTGAAAGCACTGTTCAGTCCAAAAAACGACAAGCAAGGCTAGTAAATGAAGAAAGTGCACCATCAGCTGCTGCAAACAATGGTCGGTGTATTGATATTGATCTTGACGGTTATGAGAGTGAGGAGTCAGTACCTGCAATGCAGGGGCCTTCTGGTAGAGTTCTGCCAAAATGGTCGAGGTCAACAAGCAAAAGCAACAGCCCTAGAGATGACCTTTTCCAGCAATATGCATACAAGAAGTAGATCAGTTTGTGAGTTTCTTTAGGGCCTTCCATATGGCTACCATGCAGGAGATTTATAGAAGTCAAATTCTGCTGCTTGAACGAGGATTCTGATGCTTGGTTTGGACATTTCATCCTTCAACATGCAATCTATAGTCAAGTTTTCTTTGACATGGTTGAACCCAAGATTTGCTCGACTTTAAATGTGCAGAACCTGAACGAACAATTTCTGCAGCCATCTTAATAGTTATCCTGGCGGTGATATGTTGATGCAAATGCAATTTGCTCTGCAATTTTGTAAATTTGCTGCGAAATTAGACCGTTATGTTTCAGCAGTACTATATATCTAATATTAGTGTTGTATTCTGTGATATAATAGAAGAATGCCGGTATTAGGAACAAAAGGATTGCAACAATGATGGCGAAATCAAAACTGCCTGAGTTCAAGTGCCTGTAATACTCTGTTTACCTGGATGGAAGGAGAGAAGGGGAGAGGGTGAGAGAAGGAAAAAAAGAGAGACAATTGTACATGATTTCATAGACCCATTGCTTACATTTTTGCTACTTTTCCTTCCACTTGGCCTCCTGGATTTCTTAAGTTCAAACCAGAGTAAAGCTGATGTTCAATACTGAAGGATTTGAGTTAAAAAAAAAAAACCCACCGACGAGGAGACTGAATCAAGCTTTGTCGCCGGAGATAGAGTTGAAGCTAGGCATTTTTTGTAGATTTTTTATCTATTAGTCGGAACTCTCTAATTATCATCTTTCTTATTTCCCTATTCGTTTAAAAAAAGATTAGTAATTGATTAAGTACAGCTTCACCCTATTATGAGTATATTGTTACTATTCCTATGAGATTTCAATTTATCAATACTATTTGCATCATTCTTTAAAAATTTAAGAATTCCTTGATTATAGATAAGTGGTGAGAGGGAGGTAAATAGGCAATTGTCAGCAATTGCCATTTCTATAGATAAATAGGCAATTGTTCATGTTTAATGATGATATTAAATTTTTTCTATTATTATTAAATTTAATGTTTATTGTTTGTAAGTAGGCAAATGTTTACTTGATTAATTTTCAGTTTACTTTATGGTCTAAATACTAAAATTGTGTTGGATATTTTGAGTAAGGGTTGAACAGAATCAAAGATGGTGAAGACTAAGAAAGAAGCAAAGATTAACAAAGATGCTAAAGAGGTTGACAGTGGGAAAAAAAACTCAGTTTCGGTGTTCACCTACCTTTTTTAGAGCTGTGATGGATGAAGTGGGACCGAAAATGACTGATAAGCAAAAGGAGAGTATTCAAAACACTCCATTTGGTATATGGCTTAAGATGCCCAAATTGGCGATCAGCAGCTCCAGAGTTGATATAATTTTAAAAAAATTTCAGTTGCAATCTCGTTCATTTGTGTTTGGTGAAAATATTGTTGTTCCCTTTACATCACCAGAGTTTTCCATTGTTCTTGGCTTACGTTATGCAGGACAACCAGTTGATTTAGATGTGAATTTGGAGTCTAAATTTGTTGCTCAGTATTTCTCTGGGAAAGTTGGCAACGTGACCAGAAGTGGAATCTATGATAGACTATCCTCTTTAGCTGGATCAGAGAGTAACTCAGATGTGGATGATTTTGTTAGGATGTTTATTTGTTTAGTGTTTAATTGTATCATTTTTCCAGTGGCCAACTACTCAACACCTCGATTCATTATGCCATATATTGATGACCTGACCACCTTCTTTGATTATTCATGGGGAGATGCGGCTTATAGATTTTTGAACAACCAAATTTTGAAATATATTGGAAAGGGTGACGGAAATGTTAGAAGAAAGAAGTATTTAGATGGTTCAACTGTTGGATTGATGGTGAGTTTTTTTAGTATGCTTTTATTATATTTTGTTCTGTTATACTAATAAATTTATTTATTTAGGCATGGTTATATGAAAGAATACCTTCTCTTGGAGTTGTACGTTCGCTACATACTTTTCCCAGGTTGTTCCGTTGGGGAGAAAGTAAGATACCTACCAAACCTGATTTAGCGGAGAGGTTATTGAATTCCATTGACTATAGTAAAGTAAGTTCATATTTTATAGTAGACATACTCAAATATGATGAATTGTAGTGACCTTTTAATTTTAATTGTGAAAAGGTGTTGTCCATTGTACCATTTTCGGATGAAGATATACTGTTTCATCAAAGGCGAGCAAGTTTTTCGGTAATATTAACAATAAATAAGTATTTTGTTAAATGAAGTTGAGAAAATATTTATTTGCTACAAGAATCTTGTAATTTTTTCAGGGCTCAGAATGTGTTAAATGTGGTGGATTGATTGCTGATACAAGTTGGGCCAATACTGAACCAATGGCAAAAGAGTTTGGTGGTGAGCCACAACCACAGATTGATGATATCAGTGGGTCAGAAGACAACAAGAGAGATGAAGTTAAAGACTCTATTAAAGGTGAAATTGCTGGGTTTGTTGAAATGCCGGTTCAAAAGAATATTGCATCAGTAGAGCAATTTGTGTCCTCTATTGCAATGACGGTTAGGAGAAGGGCAGACAGAATGAAGAAAAAAAAGGCTGAAATATATGTTACCTCGCCGAGTACAACACCTAAACGTAGGAGGAAGGCGGGCAAAGAGGTGTTAGCATCAGTTGTAGACCCAATAGTGCTGGAAATGGTAAAATAGAGTTAATTTTATTTATTTGTTGTTAAACGTGTTTCTATTTTATTCTTATGTTCTTAAATCTATCTACATAGGGAGAGACGACTATAGATGTTGCTACAATTGGAAAGGATGCTGTTGCAGATGTGATGAATAAATTTAGAGAAACGAGAAATTTTTGTGGATATGAAGAAGCAACAGATGAAGAGCGAGAGATGGTAACAGAATATCTTTCTCGAGATAAGTTAGAGTATGTTAATCTTGTACATGTTTCCTTTTCTAGAATATTAGTCCTTTATAGTGAAATATTATATAAATTTTCAAATTTGCAGTGTTGTTGTGTGGGAGGAAGATAATGTGGTACTTGATGGCTTCCAATTCTGTGAATTCTTATTTCGTAATCCAGTTGGATCCAAAATTATTGATTGTTACATGAGAATAATGAGAAAGCAAAGTGTCAAGAAAGGGTTTGAAATTTTTGGCATGGACATGGGTGTTCAGGTTTGTGGTGTTCTTTAACCTTACAATTGAATTCTTTAATTTTTGTTTACAATGAGAAATATGACTCTATTTCTACATGTAGAGAGAAGTCCTTGATAAATTGGAAGGACATAGGAATAATCGATTGCTGCGGAAGGAAGAGTATGAAGAATTTGTTGGAAAACTTACTTCAGTGACAAGGAATCAATTAAAACATCTCAATGAAGATTTATTTACAAGATGCAGATATATTATTTTTCCCTTGAACTATGGATGACATTGGTATCTGTTATTCTATTTAACAAGAGAAGGCAAATTCAAGACCATGAACTCCAAGCCTCATCCAGCTGCTTTCGGGACAGCCAAAGTTTATGTAAGTTTCATCATTTGTATTTCAATAACTCTTAAAACTTAAATTTCACAGCTGAATCAATATTTGCAGGCAGAATTTTTTGGCTGGATACATGAAAATTTCTCAGGCTTTGACATTGGGAAAATAAAAGTAATGAAAATAAAGTGTCGTCACCAAGGCGAGACACTCGATTGTGGTGTTTTTACTTGTTTGTGGATTGAGTGTCTAGCGCTTGATGATGATGAAATATGGAATTATAAAAAAGAGGTAAAGATGGATGCGTATCGGGCACACATGGCAGCGATTATTCTGTCAGATAAAAATGGAATTATGAAGAAGTAGACTTTACTAATCCCATGTGATTATGAATTTTGGTGGAAAACGTATATTTGTTGTAAGTTGGTGTATCTGCAGATATTCTCATCTTCATCACATTTAGCCTATGTAATTATGGTTGTGAGTTGCTGAATGTTATGGAAAGTGGAAGTTTTGTTGTTGAAATATGGAAAATATGTGATTATGGATGATTATGGATGTTTTGTTGCTGATTATGGATGATTTGTTGTGGAAAAATTTATGCATGATTATGTGCTAAGTGATGTCAATGTGATCTTATTGGGCATTTCTTTTTCTGATGCATTCGGCATTCTGTTTCATTTCTTAGTTGATGATTTTGATTGCTCTTCACTTGCATTTGATATGATCTGAGATTCAAAGTATTCAGGTAGAGTATGTATTCTTACTTGCTTTTTGATATATATTCTTTACTTGCTTTGTTCGAGCAGAGTTTGTTTCATAGAAGACAATTTCTGTAATCTTGAGTATTTGTTGTTGTTGTTGTGTTAGTTCAGTTATGAACCTGAATGTTTGTTCAGTTATGGAAATGAATGTTTGTTCAGTTATGAAACTCATTGTTATGATTTGTGTACTCTTTATGTGCATGGCATATGTGGGATATACAAAGGAGATGCTGTCAGAATTTTAGCTGAAATTGAGTACAGATCAGCCAACATTGAATACAGATTGATAAAAATCGAGTACAAGGTTAGGAAACCTATACCTCTCTCATGATCTTGATGCAAAGTCCATGGTAGTTGAGTCGAAGGTTAGGAAAACAAGATAGGATCATGATATATGCCCTATTATTTGACAATCCAAGAGTTGACAAGGCCATGGGGATTTTGAGTACAAATTGATACAATTTCAGTACATATTGGCTGAAATCGAGTACAATCAGCCCAAATTGAGTACAAATTGATGAAAATCGAGTACAAGGTTAGGAAACCTATACCTCTCTCATGATCTTGATGCAAAAGTCCATTGTAGTTAGAGTCCAGGTTAGGAAAACAAGATAGGATCATGATATATGCCCTATTATTTTGACCAATACAAGAGTTGACAAGGCCATGGGGATTTTGAGTACAAATTGATACAATTTCAGTACACATTGATGAAATCGAGTACAAATCAGCCCAAATTGAGTACAAATTGATGAAAATGAGTACAAGGTTAGGAAACCTATACCTCTCTCATGATCTTTATGCAAAGTCCATTGTAGTTAGAGTCCAAGGTTAGGAAAACCAAGATAGATCATGATATATGCCCTACTATTTGAACTATCCAAGAGTTGGCAATGCCATGAGGATTTGAGTACAAATTGATACCAATTTCAGTACACATTGGCTGAAATCGGAGTACAAATCAGTCCAAATTGAGTACAAATTGATGAAATCGGAGTACAAGCTAGGTTAGGGAAAACCTATACCTCTCTCATGATCTTGATGCAAAGTCCATTGTAGTTAGAGTCCAAGGTTAGGAAAACCAAGATAGGATCATGATATATGCCCTATTATTTGACAATCCAAGAGTTGGCAAGCCATGGGATTTTGAGTACAAATTGATACAATTTCAGTACACATTGGATGAAATCGAGTACAAATCNTATATATGTCAATTTTTATTATTAAATGAAAAAATAAAATGAAAAGTAATTTTATTTCATCATGGATTCATGTCAATATAAGATATAAATTATTTTTTATAATATAAGTTTTTAATGGTGATCATAAGTTTTATAAGGGTGGTGGATGTAGATGCAATCTAAAATTTACTTTACTTTGATAGGGGTGTGCCAGACCTGTGCTATAGTGCAACACACAGGCGACACATGAAAACCCTAGTAGCAAACTACTATGATGGGTCGTCCCCCATATAAAAATTAATTTAATATCAAAGTGGACTAATGACCCACATATCAGATATTAAACTGATAAGAACAGATACTACACTTGATGCCGAGAAAGCTATGCGTTGCTTTACCGTTGTTTGTCCATTTTTATAATTGCTCTGCGTATAATTCGCCTTGGTAACTTCAAATGTGAGACTATCATTTTTCTTACATCAACTCAAGGAAAGCTAAAGGCCTATTTTCATTAAAATTAAATTAAATTTATTTTTTTATGTACTTTACTGTAATCATTATAACTTATTTAAAATTTTAATTTTGGAAAATTTAAAATATAATTTCAAATTAAAATTTGAAATTATCTTTATTGAATTTGATAAATTATTTTTTAAAATTTTAATTTTGGATTAAAATCTGAATTTTTCTTTTTAAGATTTATAATTATATATTTTCTTTTGAATTTATATTTTTAATTATAAATTTTTTATTTAGAAAATTTATATTCGGTTTAGGCGAGAATCCTAAGTTCCTTGTGAATGTCACGTCTGCATATAAAACTGTGTTTTATAGATATTAATAGATAGATAGATGAAGCTTTTTAATATCATCTAAAACTCCTGGATGAAATAATTAATCGTTTTTTGATGAAATAATTAAGTTTGTATTATTTTTCTTGATTTAGTTTGATTCAGTTTAAATAAGAAAAATTATTTTTTATTTTAATTTAGGACTCAAATAGGCTGGAAGGTTATTTTGGAAATTAAATGAGTTCTTAGATAAAAATA
This sequence comes from Boesenbergia rotunda, assembly GCA_024364735.1. Classification (NCBI taxonomy): domain Eukaryota; kingdom Viridiplantae; phylum Streptophyta; class Magnoliopsida; order Zingiberales; family Zingiberaceae; genus Boesenbergia; species Boesenbergia rotunda. The sequence goes on from JAGFNQ010002143.1 coordinate 134,221, forward strand.
AAATATAATGTGCTCTTTAAAAAATTTAAATAAGTGCGAGAAAATCTCGAAAATAAAACCCCACAATAAGGGTAACATTTATAAAAAAAAAATCTTCACCTTCTCTCGATTGTGAGAACCATAAATTTTTTCTTTTACATCCCTTAATATGTGATATAAGATGATTCTCTCATCTTAATCACTCCTCATCGTCAAACGAAGAAAGTAAATCACACGATCGAGCAGCTTGAGGGCAGATTTTCTATTCCACTTTGCTCCTTGTCTTGCTTGTCCCACTCCCCGACGACGGCTGGCGAGTCATCCGTTTCTCGATCGGATACCATCGACGGTCGGACTGCCTCGAACAAAACTATACTCTGGGGGGTACGGTGAACCTGTCGGGGTCGCCGCAATTGCGATCTCGCGGGATTCACCATCGAATTCGATGAAATTGCAATTGCAGCAATTCCGACCGATTCACCGTTCGTTCATGATATCATTTGATTCGGTACGACGATAAAAAATTATCGATGATGTCCGATCGACGATTGGGCGATTCATCGGCCATCGCCGACGAGTACGGTATAGACAGAACAGGGATCCTCTGGGACAGAGGATCCCGTATGGAGCGGTCTGACACATCCCTTTATATGGATCTATGATTCTAACGACCTCATTAATGTTCAGCAATAAATGTGAATAAATAATGTCACCCAATTTAATTATAATCACACTCTACAAGACACATACACTAATATCTATTTAAGGGTTTCTTTTGCCCCCGGGGCTATGGTTCAGTGGTAAGGTCACTAGTTGTTAACCCAGGCATCCGCGGTTCGATCTCCAGTTACGGCGCATTTTGCAGGAATTTTTCCTCTAAATGGGGCGCGAACCCTGGGACGCTGGGCTTCTAGACTGGCCACCACGAGCGCTTCTCGATTTACCCTGGTGACCGGTGAAAAACTTCCGTGGGACTGGACCGGTCATCCCAGGTTCAATTTGTCTGCTGTCTGATTCATCATTTTTTATTTAAGGGCTTCTTTCCCCTTCCCAACAACTTCAAAAGAATCTAATATTCACACTCAACAAATTAAAAGGAATGTAGATGAAATTTGAATGCATTTGCTAAGTTCTTGAGGGCGTCAAATTGCATTTTAGATTCTACTATACGTCTATTATCTGTATACCTGCATTAACCTCTATCCAAATCTGTAGGGTCAACTCTAGGGGGCCACCAAAATAACGGATCTATCTTTTTGAGGGCATCAAATTGATATCAAATTATCATCGGTGTTTGGTCTTAGAGTGCTCAAAACTATGTTCAATTCAATGCGATTTATTGTTCACAACTTCAGGAGGTCAAGCGATGTTTAACCATATTGACCAGATACATTCTCGAGAGATAAATTTGGACCATTCAATATTGAAATCAAAATGTTTAATAACTTATGGTACAAGGTTGCTCCAACAAGAGGGTTTAATTGTCTGATTTTTAGTATTTTGCAATGTTAATAAAAAATAAAACTAGATATCGCTTGATATGATTAATTACTTCGAGCATATCAAGATTCCATATGCGTGGGTGCTAGTTTTCACGGGATGGACTTATGATTAGTTCATGGATATTATTAACATGAGATCTGAGGATCAAAACTTGACAAATTTAATGTGCCCGTCCTCCCCACACACTAACTACAATATTTGGGCTAGTAGTCCTCGCGATTTATCTTTTCCTTGTTGGTCCTGGGACGGATTGACAGGGGCGTTGGAACGAGCGAATCGCTTTTTGCCAACATATTACACATGTGGGGCCTCATTGAAAATTAAATTAAATTTAGAACACAACGTTGTTTGAAGTTATTTGGTATAAGGTCTTTTTTTCCTTCATAATTTGGCCTATTAATCTCTAAATACATGAACTTCAAACCATAAATGATGATTTTGAGATTTTAAAATTTATGGGAAAATTAGAGTTATTTTTGTAAACTTATGGCAGGAAAAGGGGAGAAAAAGTGTAAATTTAATTGGTTGATTTCACATAATTTTTTTTAATGGTTATTTTTTTAAAAAATGGCTTCTTTTAATTCATTTTTTTAAAATAATATTTCTTATTGATCGGAAGAAAATTTTCTATTGATTATAATTTTTTATTGTATCAAATATTTTTAAAAAATTAAAATTATGTATATCTTTATGACGAAATAAAAAGAGCTTAAATAATTTAGAGTTTTAAAGGTCATTTGTTAAGAAATTGAAAATTTACACTTAAATTTTAATTAGAAGAACAAGATATTTTGGCCAATTTTAATCCTTAAAATCCACTTAGTTATATATTTTGAATTATTAATTCACTTTGATGTTGATTTGAAGAATTACAAATTTTGATCGATATGTTTTATATATAGATTTGCCAAAATTCACAATTCAAAAGAAATTTATAAAGGACATTTGTGATTTGAGTCAGACCAAATTCAATTTCATTGGTCGCATTGTAGGTCATCGTCATAAAGGACATTTGTGATTAGTTCACACAAAGATACATGTGCACTTCTAGTTTGTCTTATCGATATTTCTGGGCATGTCAATGATCCTACGTCACTACCACCCAAAGGATGACACATGAAATTAAACGACATTTGTGGTTAATTTAAGGAGGCATGTGCGCGGTGATCATAGCATTCGGACTGATAATCTCTATGATTTATTTTCTCGAGCAAAATACATTTTGTCACCCTAAGGAGGCATGTGTACATATTTATAATTCTTTGAATTGATTATTTTAAAAACAATCAATTTTATCCCATCAAAATTTTCTATTGATAAATTAGAAAATATTCATAAAAATCCATCTAAATATTCAATATTTTGAGAAAAAATTTTCTACCGACTTAAACTTTAAATCCCTTAATTATTTATTAAAGAGTTTAATGATTGCATCATTATCGAGAGTTTAGTTTAAGGCGTATTTTGCAGGAGAAGCAAGTAAAGAGAAGGAGAAGCTGTCACTGAAACAAAACTACTAATGATCCAAAAAGGACTGTCAACCCTCCTTGATTTAGCTAAAGCCATGTGAGTATTAATTCTATGTCATGGAAAGACCCCAGTCAAACCTCTATTGTCATTATCATGTCTCTCTCATCGTTAAGATGTCTATCTCGCCCGACGAATCTTGAAAATAGATGTCCTTCCCCCTTGTTCTTCTATCAAATAAATCTAAAGCATAACTTATGCACATTTAGAAGCCTGAATTTTGGAATATCCATACCATTTAAGATTCTTTAAGTGCTCCTCTGAGTGTCTCTCTTTTTAACATCATGACCTGCATCAGGTCCACCATGTACATTGCTTGCCTGCTTGCTTCTCATCAACTACATAAATTATGTGCACTTCCTGAGAACCTGGCAATATTATTGACAAAGAGGCACACTCCTCTGTCATTTCCATATGGCAACCCTACCCTACACACATCTGACACATCTCAGTTGTGTCTGTACTTTCTTCTGTTCTATATGATTCAGATCCAAGACTGCCATAGATCCATCTCCTTTCCACTCTCGAGGCCTAAAATAATGCCCACTTCATGCAATTATTCAAGAGGAGGGATTTGTGAGCTGGCTAGGGTTCAAGGTCTGCCAAATGGTACATTGATGCCATGTTAAGAGATTAGAAAATTATATCTACCATTTTTGTTATCTCTATCACCCACCAATGCCTGTCCCAAATCTGAATGACAAGTTTAAAAGTTGCATCAGACCTTTATAAAAGGTAGCTTAAAGGGATTAGATGCATGGACCATATTTGTATAGTCAACCTCAAATAATTGGAGCTTAGAATTAATCTTCACTACTTAAGATTGGTTCAAAGTTTCAAAGCTAAAAGTAGTTTTCAGGTGATAGTAATGGTGCTATTTGCATTACCGTATGAGTCCCTGAAGCTTTAGTTTGAAGAAAGTGTCTCAAGAACAGAACTAGTCCCTTTGTTGAGGTCAGCAAATCCTCTAAGTTGACTTACAGGATGCTTAGCACATGAACCTACAAGGATTGTATGAACTTGCCAACAACTCTACATATTGGTGGTATCCAATCTAAGAAAGCTATAAATCTGATGACAACTGATGGAAACCAAGAAAAAAGAGAGTATAATATCTGCACAATTAATGGTAAATCAGGATGAAGTTAAGAAGAACAATCAGTGACAGAAGCGCCTAGTTGTCATTTACACCAATGATCAAGATCACTTCAATTTTAAACAGAAATCACTTCTCACAATTCATAGCTGTAAGAGAATGCTGTAAAGAACCTGAAAGGATGGTTAATTTCATGTAATTCTAAGTCAAAAACAACATAAAGGCAGAGGAGAGGACACCACTGCACAGGGCTCAACAATTGAGGCTGGATTGGTGAATAATTTTCACGGAAAGGCCAATTGTATGCTGGACCAGTTGCATAAAGAACCACTGAAATGGATGAATGGTGTGATCTCAACTCTCCAACTTCTTCCACTATGCAAGATTATGACAGCATGTTCAAGGCACTAAAGAAATAGATGTGGCTCCTACTACCACTTTCTACTTCCACCGACCACTTCCTACTTCACCAAACAATCAAACTTTAATCTTCTTCTCACATTTGAAACATATGCTAACACATCATTCGGCCTTAGTTCCCATCAGTTGTGATTCAAATTGTTTTCTAGCATTTATGATTTCAATTTCCATACATGTAGCTAGGATTCAATATCATGAACTACTTTGTCAAACTTTATTATTACTTATGATCACGCCTTGACACAATTGGTAACTACATGGGTTGGTTGCTCCAATTATTACTTTTGATTACAGTAGCTCTAGAAATTGATACAAGGCAACGATCAGCACACAAGGAAATAATCGACATCATAGTTTAGCACCCAATCGTGGAATAGTTTATGTACTTATCTCGATCAAGGCCGACGACCTAGCAAAGACACCGATCCGCGGCGAGGGAGGCGAACGGTGGCGTCGTCCACTACGGCGCAAGTCGCCTTGCAGGATCCGTAGAAATCGAAGATTCGGAAACGATCGGCGACGGTCGCCGCCGATCGTCGCGGGAGGGATGAGCCACAGAGATGATCATCCATGAGGCCCCTGGCGCAAAGGGCGAGCGCGGCGGCGAAGGGGTCGAAGGGGGCTTCGGCGCCGCGAGAGGAAGAGGACGCGGATCGCCTCTTGCGGGGCGCGGGGAGGGCGGAGCGGGAGCGGGAGCGGAGAGGGGGCGGAAGGGGGAGGAGGGGATTGGGGAGTGTAGATCCCAGGGATGCAAGGGGAGGCTGCGACGGGTCCTTGGGGATGCCGGGGCGCTGCTCCCAGGAGAATGGGACGGCGGAGGAGGTCGGAGGCGGAGACGTGAGGGCGGAGAAGGGCCTGGAGCGGGTGCGGACGGAAATGCGGGAGGAGGAGCCGGAGTCGTCTTTGGATCCGTCGTCAGCGGGCTTGGACTTGAGGGAGGGCGGCGGCGCATCCTCCATAGGAAGGAAGCAGGGGGACTGACGAAGCGCTGCTCTGTGACCGTTATCGTACATTTTTGTTGGGGAGCCCCGTGTGCTATTTATAGGGACTTCAGAACGCCGGCCAGCCGGCTGGGCCACTAACAGAAAGGTCCGCCTCTTTCAAATTGATTTCCATTACCGACAAAGTACAAATTATTGACCTTTAAATTAGTGGACGTAATTACAAACACTTCCTAGGGACAATGATAGTAAAACGTGATTCGTTCACTCTCAGTATTTACGTTAATTCATTTCAAGGTTAACATGAAAGAGATCAATCATGGAGGTTACTAGCTCAGATGTTATGGTTAGTACGTGGGGAGGACGGTCACACTAATTTTGCCAGATTTTAATTCCTATACCTCATGATGACAACACCTATATATTAATCATTAGTCCATCAAAAGAATTACAAATACTTCCTAGACCATGGTGCAGAGAGTTAAATTGTTATTTAGATATTAATAATTTCATCTTCATTTATAATATATTTTATAATTTTTTTTCAAAATTAGATATGTAATTTTAGATTTCTAGACTATCTATCACGAGTATTCTTGATTTATCTTGACTATCAATAATAAACTTTCATAATACTGGATTGATTATCTTGAATTTGATTATTATCTGATTTATTATTAATATTTTTAATTACAAATACTTTCAAATTTATTTTAATAAAATAAAAAAATTTATACCAGACTAAATTAATCATGTTCAAAATTAATGACAAGAATCCTATCTACTACTAACAAAAATAAATATATAAATAAATAATTCAGTGCATATATATATAGACACCATGGGCAAAAATTGAAACAACTCCACTTATTCTAGGAGAAAAAAAATAATAAAAAGTGTGTTTTTTAAAAAAAATAAATTTAAATGACGTTAGAAAATATTTTTATTTCAGTATTACAACAATCATAAGCACCTTACAATATATAAAATTAAAATAAGTGCTTAGTTTATTTTTGTCGAAATGCTATATATAAAATATTTATATATAATTTTTTAATCAACTTATCAATATTATTTAATCTGAATCAAATTTATTTTGAAAAAGCTAAAATCATTATAAAAAGGTTAAAATAATGGTACATAATCCTGTAATAGCTATGTAGCAGTTTATTTATAATTATTATAATAATTTTATGATGATTTTGTTTAAATTTAAATAATCCAAGGATACCGTGAGCGATCACGTATTCTTACGAGTATCACCCACGAAAGGGGGTGACGAGGTTTGGTTTGCGAGGTAAGTTAGCTCGACGCTACATTGGACCGTTTCAGATTTTGGAACGGATTGGAGTAGTAGCTTATCGTCTGACACTATCACCGTCTTTGGCTGGACTTCACGATGTGTTTTATGTTTCCATATTGAGGAAATATTTACCAGATCCTACACATGTGTTATCGGAGGTGCCGGTCACACTTCAGCCAGACGCGACTTATGAGAAGGTGTCTATGCGGATTCTGGACCGCAAGAAGCATCGGTTGAGGAACAAGACAGTCCGGTTGGTCAAAGTTGGTTGGCAGCACCATTCTGATGAGGAAGCTACTTGGGAGCTCGAGGAAACGAACATAGCTCGCTATCCTCATCTATTTACTTGAGGTGCGTATAGTTGAGTTGCATTGTGTGTTGCATTCAGTATTTATATTATATCTACGTTGTTGATACATGTTGTTGATATCTGTTGTTGTTGACTAGTATCTGTTGTGGTTAACTAGTATTTGTTGTGATTTACTAACTAAATTTGGGGATCAAATTTTTGTTAGTGGGGGAGAATGTTAAATACTGAAAATTTAAGGGTTAAAAAGGAAAAATCCGAAAAGTAGAGACCTAGTTGGAAATTACCGAAATTGAAGGGCTTATTTGCAAAACGCAAAGAAAAACCTTCAAAAAAAGAAAGCCCTAAAATTTCCTCTCTAAGTCAGTTTCCTCCCTTCGTCTCTGCCTTGACGCCGCTGCGAGCGAGTGCCGCACCCAACGCCGCCGTGCCTCGTCGCACGCCTAGCCTTCCCTTCCTCTTCCCTTCCTCTTCTTCGTTTTCTCCAGCACACACGAGCAGAAAATCGCGCGCCCTATTTCCCCTAATCGCGCCGCCGCCGCCGCTGCGAGGAAGCGCACGCGCGACAACCGCCGCCCGCCGCCTAGTCGCCGGAGTCGACCTCTCCACGCGAGCCTCCTTCGCAACCTTCACAGTGCGTTCTTATTGCTTGTGCCGGCGCCACCAATTGCAACCATCTATCCGAAGGAGGCAGCATTTCCATTTCCAGTGACTTCCTAGGGTCCTGTATTTGTTACCTTGGTTGTTAGTTGCTCGGGATACGGCAGGGGAGCACTGTTCCGGTGCCAATTCAGGTAAGACTTAGTTGTGTATTAGGATTTCCTTGAATCAATTGATGAAAGGTGATTAGAAGTTAGGTTTTTAATTAATGACTTGTATGGGTGTGTTTTTGTAGTTGTCGTGTGGGGATTGTTGGCATTAGTTGCGTTTAAGTTTTGATGAATGGAGTTGGTTTGTAGTTTAACTTTTTGTTTAGTAAAGAGATGGTTGCCATGAATAACCTGTGGGTGCGATGATGTTTTGAATCCCTTCGGGAATTAAGGGAACAATGGTTGTTTGATTTATTGGTATTTGGATTTAATGTCGTAATGTATCAAGCGTGAGGAGTTTTGGGAAATATGTATGATATATGACTTGGTTTAATTGGAATTTAAACCTAATTACTGAAGGTCGATTTAGGCTAATCTTAATTTGATTTAAAAATTAGTTTAATGGTGAGAATTTTTGGGAAATGTGTATGATATATGACTTGGTTTAATTGGAATTTAAATCTAATTACTGAAGGTCGATTTAGGCTAATCTTAATTTGATTTAAGAATTAGTTTAATGGATTAGGCTTAGTTCAAGTTCAAAGTGGTTCCTTGAATTAAAACTTGGTATTTAACCTTATAACCTAAATATGATAAATTAGGTTGAGAATGAACTTCTGCTGGGATAAGGTTTAATCAAATAGATGTGGTAATAATATGTAGTTTGACTAATTTATTATTAGGATTTCTTCTAATTTTAGTTTATATGTAGTTTGACTAATTTATTTTGTTGTTATAAATAGGTAAACTCAAAGTTGGTATAGGACCCAATTCGGACTTGTTCAGTTGATCGTGGAAGGTTCTCGTTTACGGACTTCTATAATAATAAGGCGGGTACTTTTCCTTTGTACTCGATCATGTAGTTCGTTTATCTTAATGCATGACTTATTATGTCTTTATAGGTCTGCTTGACCTTGATCTTGTTGGTGTTATTTTATGTCGTCGTTGATACCTTTCTTCGTTAATTTTCGAGTATTCGAAATTTCATATCCATACAGTCTTCCGTTGGATTTCTGTTTTGTAAAGTACCGCTTGTACGCGAGTACTTAGAGGTTCATTAAACATAATTAGGTTTGTTTGACATTAGAATTAGCCTACCTAGTAGTGTAGATGCATAATCGTTGATTTTTGATACTTGTTGGATTTTATTGCATCGTTGTTTTCCGGTTGTTCGTGCATCTTGTAGCATGCACCATACCTGCACATTGCATACTAACGACTATTGACTTTCATTTGATTAAGCCGTTGTTAGTCATTTAGTTGCTCGGTTCACTCAACCACTTGTTGTCGTGGTAGTTGCTAGGGTGCAAGCAATTGTCCTGTTATGCCACACATGTTGGAGTTGTAGGCAAACAGTGACTCTCGCCGTTGTTTTAGAGGGATATTAGAGTTGTTGATAGCTCTCTCTTTATTTTGGGGTTTGGAGTAGTTGGCTTCCCAGCATTAGAGCTGTTGATAACTCTCTCTTTATTCCGGAGTTTGGAGCAGTTGGCTCCCCAGCATTGATTGTACATTGATTGTATTTATGTATTTTTCTTGTGGTTGTTGCATTTATATGAGCTATGTTTGCTGCATTTGGTTGTCATGCATGTATGTTTTGATGTTGTTATATCATGTGGTTTTTCATACATGTATAGTTGTCATTATATTATATACCATGTTGTTTTATATATGTTATACATGTTTATGTATTCTTATATACCTTCTGGACTGTACCTGTTGTTTCTATACATATTATATCTTTTGTTATGCCATGCTATTGTTTATTCTTATACTCGCTGAGTCCGCCTGGACTCACCACCCCTGTTTTTTCTTTTTGTTTCAGATAGCAGGTAGTTGCATTTCTTGTAGCCAGGAGAGGATCCACTTGCCAGTCCTTCGGTGTAGTTGTTTTGGGTATTTGGTTTTAGTTGTTTTATTTTCTGCACCTTATGAGTTTTATTTTTCTTTTTGTTTACGATGGCTGAGCCATCAAATTATTATAAAACTGCGGTGTGATGTTTTTGTTTTCTGTTATGATGACTGAGTCATTTTTTTTATTGGAGTATATGTATTATTTGTCCCAACTTGTCTGTCGTATAGGGGAGATGCTGTCCGATTTTCGAGTAAGCATGTGCCTATGGGGGTATGACATTGATGCCCTGTCGTCTCTCTAAACTATTGCAGACAAGTAGACAATATACGTATAGAATTCACATCACCCTGATTGAATAATAATAATAAATCATCCACATATGCCAAGTGTGTCGATATGGGATAACCACATTTGGGATGAAATATGAAGTTTGATTTGACAGTGCATTGTTGTATTTGCCTATTAAGAATCTTCACATAGATATCGAATAAGTATGAGGAGAGAGGATCCCCGTCGTAGTCCTTTATCACATCTAAACATCCCAAAATTACCCCCATTGATGGCTAATTAGAATGATATGGTAGACACACATTCCATTATCCATGCGACGAACTTTTTAGGGAATCGAAGACCAATAAGCGTCTCATGTAGAAACTCTGATGAATTGAATCAAAAGCCTTCTAAAGCTCTATTTTCATGATACATATAGGAGATATGTGTTTCCTATGATACTCTGAAGGTGCTTGTATGCTAAATGAATATTATCAATGATGAGATGACCTTTCACAAATGTTACCCGAGACTGATGAAGAATACCCTTGCTACCTCTGATAACCTCCTAGCTAATAACTTCGAAATCACTTTGTAGAATACTATACAACAAGATATTGGCCGATATATAGTTCATCACCTTACTAACATGTCAAACAAAAAACCAGCATTTAGTGACGGAATTATAAATGTCCGTCGCTAATATTGCGACAAATCTTTTAGTATCGGCCACTATTAGCGACGAATGATTAATTCGGTCACTATACCTTACGATTTAGGTATCGGCTCACCTTTCCTTTCTAAATCAGCCAGATAGCGACAGACATCCTACACCGTAGCTATCAACGACGGAAAGAATAAATTCATCGCTAAGGCAAACTCCGAAATGTAAAGAAAACATTATTTACCGACGGACAAGTTAAATTCGTCGCTAGTAGCAACGGAAAAAATGTCTATTGCTATTGTCTGGGTTTAACTAGGTTTGTGGCCGACACCCTTTCTCCTTACGTGTGCATTCTTCCTTCTCTTTCGGCGATTTTTAGCTCTAACGATTTCCAGCTCCGGCGATCGACGATCGGCGATCTAAGCCATCCAGTGTTCTTGTCCTCTGGCGAATCCTCCTCTGGCTAGAGGTAGTTCGGCTTTATTATTATTAGTTTTTGCTTGTCAGCCGCATGTGGCCGCGTGCGGCCCCCTTGGCCATGCTCGGCCATAGTCGGCCACAGGGGCTGGCGATGACCACCTGTGGCCAAGCAATGGTTGTGGCGACGTATCTGAAAACATTCCTGTTTTCCCTTTTATTTCTTGAATGCTAATCTATAAATTTGTTGTTAAAAGCTGATGTGATTTATGCTTATTAGCAAAATTTTTAGGTTTGGACGGTAGCTAGCATATTACTTTCACATTGTTTTTTTCTTGAATGGTAATCCATAAATTGGTTGTTTGCTTTATTTAATTTCAGTTGAATATGCGCTATTGATCATGTCAATGGCTGACTTCCATTTGATGATAACAGTTAGGGATTCACACATTAACAAAAATTGCATCGAGAAATTTAAATACATTCAACATGTTACTATAATAGCCAAGTATTATGTATAATGGTTGAACATGCATAGTTTTACACGTTAAATTAACTAGAATGATTTATATAAGCAAGCTTAGTTTGACATGATTAATCATATTAGAAATTTTATTCGTTAGGATATAATATATATGAACAAAACATGGATATATAAAAGGTTAGATAATCGATTCATTAGGTAAGAATTTTTGTTAGGGTTGAAGATTTTATGAATTTTGCAAAATCTCATCCTCAATATTTGAATGGTGTCAAATAAAAGTGTTCATGTAATCAACGCAGATATAGAAATATAACTTTCCGTGATGAGGATATCACGAAAACACATATATTTAAGTATGAGTTTGTTTCAAATTATTACAACTGGTATTGTCGTGGAGAGCTACATGTATTTGAACTCGTTGGTTGTTGGACCTTCCATTGCTTCATCATCCTGCCCGATTGCTCTAGAAGCATCATCTAGGCCTATGAATGCAATGCAATCAATGATTTATAATGTAATGAATGCATTTGATAAGTCAAATATAGATGAAATACCTACACCCGAAGTTCAAAAAATATATGATATATTGAAGATTAATGAATGAGAATTGTGGGAAGACATTCTTTCTGATCATTCTCAATTATCTGCTACTGTAAAATTATTGAATATGAAGGCAGAATATCATTTCTTTGAATGAAGTTATGATGACATATGTCAATTGATGTCAGAGTTGCTTCCCATAGATAACTGTATGATTGATAGTTTCTATAATACAAAGAAATTGATTAGAGACTGGGTTTGCCAATAAAGAAGATACATTGTTGTATCAATAATTGCATGATCTTTTGGAATGAAGATAGCGAACTAATAGAATGCAAAATGTGTAATCACCCTTGTTATAAGCATAATAGTTTCATCACTGGGAAGAAAAAGAAAAATATTTCTCGTAAAGTTATATATTACTTTTTGTTAATTGTTAGGCTCCATTGCTTGTATGCATCTGCCGCAACAACTAGCCACATGATTCGGCATCAAAACCATGTACATGAAGGAGATATAATGTGTCATCCTTTTGATTCCCCAATATGAAAACATCTAAATACAACATTTTCCTCCTTTGTAATGGAACTACGTAATGTGAGACTTGGACTTTCTGCAGATGGATTTCAGCATACTGCTAGATCCCGTTCTATTGTCAAGCATGCCTCTGACTTGATAAGTTTTAAATTAAGTTATAAAATTTCATATAAGTGTTTTGGATATTTTTAAGTGTTGCATTTTCTGTACATAGACTATTGAATTGTAGAGACCTCAACTAGTTGGGAGGTTCCGATGGACGTCTGTCTCTTAGGTGGGAACGAGGTGGAAGACAATCTCCTCTATTTCTTTTGCTCTCGGTCATAACCTCTTTATATAAGGTTGCTCTCGGCCACAGTCTCTTTATATAGGCTCAGACCCTCACAGTAATCAATGATCGAATTAACGTCATTTACTGCCAATTAACCGCCCATATCTAAACGCCCAGGGGTTACTGATTTTGCATTAATCGAAAGTTAACGCATCAGTTACATTTGAGCAAAAAATGTGGCAAAACGTTAGTTCATCTGCTCGGACAAATTTTGCCCTGACTGGTCGGACATTCGACGCGCGCAGGTCATGCACGCACACGAGTTCACTTGGTTCAGTACAAATCTGGGCCCTGGATTTGCACCCCCCTGCACACCCACGCGTGAGAGAGAGTCTCTTCGCTTGCATTTGTTCACAACTAACATGCTTGTGAAACAATATAAACTAACAATTATGCCTTAAAACCCCCAATGTGGGACTAAAGTCGCACTCACAATGGAATCTCTTTATTCTCCACCTCCCTTTTCATTCACTAGAAACTCCCAATGTGGGACTAAAGTCCCACTCACCAAGAAGCTTCTTTCCTCCACACCTCCCTTTCCATTCACAAGATATCCAACAATTCCCCCACATGAATGAAAATACGGTATGTGATAGCATTCAGCAGTTGAGTTCAGTATAGGATAGGTAGGTTTCACCCTTTGAACCTTCCCTTGTGAAGATCTATTTACTTCCTAGCTGACAGTGAACATGCTGTTCTTGAACTGTGCTGCCGTTTATGTAAGCATTGACACATTTCACCCAAGACTCTCCCTGATACACCTTAGTTCTCATGAGTGTGTTCGTCCTTGGCCATGAACATGCCTGATTCTGCGAGATATTATAAGAATTGTGCCTTCAATTCTCTTCGAAGCGGCCCCACTTCTTTCTCACATAGGTGATCTCTTAAGAGTTTTCCACATAACTCTATTGAATCATTAAAAATCATATGCTTAACCTCCATCCTTCACTATTTCAAAGGGTCGTTCCCTCACAGTGAACACCTTTGTCAGTGCAGTTAGGTTGTCCCTTTGAACCTAGTTTTTTGGGATCTTCAGTCTGTATAGGTTGGGTTTCCTTTGCACCAACATTTTCTATCGGCATCAAACCCATCCTTCTTGATGAGCTTGCAACTAACTCTCGATTTAACCCTTTGGTTAGCGGATCCGCTAAGTTATCCTTTGACTTCACATAGTCAACAGTGATAACTCCAGTTGAGAGTATTTGTCTAATGGTATTGTGTCTCCGACGTATATGTCTAGACTTACCATTATACAGATGGATTTATGCCCAGCCAATCGCTGATTGACTATCACAATGTATGTAGATTGCCGGCACGAGTTTCAGCCATCTCAGTACATCTTCTAAGAATTGTCATAGCCATTCAGCCTCTTCACCACATTTGTCAAGAGATATAAACTCAGACTCCATCGTGGATCTGGTTATTACGGTTTGCTTAGAAGATTTCCATGAAATGACTGCACTTCCCAGAGTGAATACATATCCACTCGTAGACTACGAGTCTTTTATGTCAGATATCCAACTCGCATCGCTGTATCCTTCGATAACAGCAGAATATCTCATATAGTGTAGTCCATTTCTATGAGTATATCTCAGGTACCTCAGTACTCTTGTTATCCCTTTTCAGTGCTTAACACCGAGATTACTCGTGTATCTATTCAATTTGCTTATTGCGTAGGCCAAGTATGGTCTTGTACAATTTATCAAGTACATCAGACTTCCAATCACCCGAGCGTACTCTACCTGAGAGATACTTTCTCCTCGGTTTTTCGATAGATGTTAGCTAGTATCTATCGGCGTTCATGCCAACGCAGTATCACCATTGGTGAATTTCTCAAGAATCTTGTCCATGTAATGGGACTGACTAAGAACAAGTCCTTCAGCTGTTCTAAGAATTTTGATTCCTAGAATCACATCAGCTAGGCCCATGTCTTTCATGTCAAATCTTGAGTTCAACATGTCTTTTGTGGATTTGATTATCTTATCATTATTCCCAATGATAAGTATGTCATCTACATATAAGCATAAGATGACAAAGTCATCTTCTGTGACTTTCGTGTAGACACATTTATCACATTCATTGATTTTGAATCCACCTTCTCGCATGACATTATCAAATTTCTCATGTCACTGCTTTGGAGTTTGTTTCAAGCTGTATAAAGACTTCACCAATTTGCAAACCTGATTATTCTGTCCTGGCACAGAAAACCCCTCAAGTTGCTCCATGTAAATTTCCTCTTCTAAATCTCCGTTTAGAAAGACCGTCTTTACATCCATCTGATGTATTTCCAGATTCCATAGAGTAGCAATAGCCAACAACACTCTAATGGATGTTATTCTCGATACCGAAGAATACGTATCAAAGCAATTAAGACATTCTCGTTGTCGATAAACTTTAATCACCAATCTGGCCATATACTTGTCAATTGTGTCATCTGATTTTATCTTCTTCTTGAAGATCCACTTGCAACCCAATGGTTTACTCCCCAGAGGAAGATTCATAAGTTCCCAAGTGTGATTTTGCAAGATAGATTCTATTTCAGATGCAATTCCCTCCTTCCAGTGAGGTCTCTCAGAAGAGTTCATAGATTCTGAGTAGCTTTGGGGCTCACCTTCTAGTATGAAAGTGATAAAATCTAGTCCATAAGATTTTTCCACCCGAGCTCTCTTACTCCACCGAGGTGCAGCCTCAACTGGTTCATCATCCTCTTCTTCTTCCTCTGGAATTTCCTCCATCCATTTTGAGGAGCTAGCATCCACTCGGGTCTTATATGGAAACACATGCTCGAAGAATGAGACATTTCTCGATTTTATTATCGAGTTCTTGTGTATATCCGGTAATTGTGACTCATAAATACAAAACTGATACGCACTGCTATTATGTGCATATTCGATAAATATGCAATCAATAATTTTTGGTTCTATCTTAATTCTCTTCGGATCAGGCACCAAAACTTTGGCAAGACACCGCCACACTCGCAAGTATTTCTAGGATGGTCGTCTTCCATTCCACAACTCATAAGGGCTCTTATCTATTTTCTTCCGAGGGACCTTATTTAAAAGGTAATCAGCTGTTAACACAGCTTCCCCCCACATCGAGTCTGGCAGTCCAGAGCTCAATAGAAGAGCATTCATCATCTCCTTAAGAGTTCGATTCTTTCTCTCAGCACTCCATTTTGCTGAGGGGTATAAGGAGCTGTTGTTTTGTGTCTGATCCCATGTTCAGCACACAACTCAGCGAATGGTGATACAAATTCACCTCCTTGGTCACTTTGAACTACCTTAATCTTCTTATTAAGTTGGTTTTCAATGTCATTCTTGTAGAAAACGAATTTCTCTATAGCTTCATCCTAGCTTTTGATAAGATACACATAGCAGTATTTTGTGTCATCATCTACAAAAGTAATGAAGTACCTATTCCCACCACGTGTCGGTGTACCTTTAAGGTCACATACGTCGGTGTGAATTAGGCCGAGTGGTTCGTTGCTTCTTTCAACGTGTTGAAAGGATGACCTTGTCAACTTCGCTTCAACATAAGTCTCACACTTGTGTTTTGGGTCAAGGTAGAATGTCGGTATGCTTTGCATGCTTATTAATCTACGAATCACATCGTAATTCACATGTTCTAGTCTACCATGCCATAAACATGAAGACTCAAGCATATAAGTAGAAGAGCTCTCAATTTTATTTATCTTAGGCCTAATGGTTATTACACTGAGCTTAAACAACCCACAGATACATAGTTATTTCCCACAAACATTCCCTTTTTCGACAGTACAACTCTGTCTGACTCAAACACAATGCGAAAGCCATGCTTGCTTAATAACGATCCGGACACTAGATTCTTTCGAATTTCTGGAACATACAACACATTGGTTAGAGTGAGGTCCTTGCCCGAGGTCATCTTCAGCACCACTTTCCCTTGGCCCATGATGTCCGAGGTTGCCGAGTTCCCCATGAACATGTTCTCTCCACTAATTTCTTCAAAATTATGGAGCGGTTCCTTATTGCAACATACATGTCTGGTGGCTCCAGTATCGATCCACCATTGCCGCGGGTTTGAACCACCAGGCTTAATTCGGAGACCACGACACAGAGGTCTTCCATTTTTGGTCCCTCGTTCAGGTTGACCTCTTGCTTATTCTTCGGTTTCTTGCATTCCGAAGATTTGTGGCCAACTCGGCCACAGTTATAACTCTTCCTAGAGAACTTCTTGGCGATGCCTCCTCTGGGTCCTATCTTGGAAGATTTGGAATTCTTCCGTTTCGAGCTTTGTCCGTGCTCGACCACGTTGGCTTTCACAGTAGCCTGAGAGAACATATTTCTCTCTGAACCCTTGTTGTCTTCTTCGATGTGAAGTCTAACAACGAGTTCCTCCACATTCATCTCCTTCTGCTTGTGCTTCAGGTAGTTCTTGAAATCCTTCTAGCCGGGAGGTAGCTTCTCAATGATGGCTGCTACCTGGAAGGTTTCACTCAGAACCATACCTTCTGAGTGGATCTCATGTAGGATCACCTGAAGCTTCTGGACTTGGCTGATTACTGTCTTGGAGTCACCCATCTTGTAGTCCAGGAATCGGCCCACAATGATTTTCTTGGCCCTTGCATCCTCCGACTTGTATTTCTTGTCCAAGGATTCTCACAACTCCTTAGCCGTTCTCTTCGTGTTGTACACAGTATACAGCGAGTCGGCCAGGCAGTTGAGGATGTAGTTTCGGCAAAGGTACTCAGAATGAGTCCAAGCCTCCACCTCAGCAACCTCAGCATGCTTGGGAGGGTTCTCGGTCAAGAATCGAGCCAGATTGAGCGTGGTCAGGTAGAAGATCATCTTCTGTTGGCACCTCTTGAAGTTTAACCCAGTGAACTTCTCTGGTTTTTCCCCATGGTTGATTGGGGCATTCCCAATCAGAGCAGAGGGGGTCTGGTGATGAGTCTGTTTCACCTCAACACTTTCCGTAGTCATCTCAACAGAATCAAATCTATTTCAAGATTGTTGGAGGAAATGCTCTCTTTTCTGAGAGTGAACAAGAAATAAATTGAAATACACAATTTTCAACTTATCTGTTGAGTGACCCGAGCTGCCTTTTATGCAGACTGCAGTCTCCCGAGCAGAATTTCCGAGCTGAAATTCCCGAGTAGAATCTCTCGACCAGGTCTCTTGACCAGTATCTCCTGAGCTCCCGAGCAGTAGTCGGACGTCTCCCGACTAGGAAATTGCTGAGGCCTGCACAATGCAGTTTCCTTGAAACAGATTTGTCCTCCTCCGACGGTGCTTCGAGGCTCCGATGGACGTTTGTGTCTCAGGATACAACAGCGGGATCACGGACACAACGAATCACTCATTGCTCGTGGCGAACTGAGGAAGCACCCAAACGCTATCAAGGAAGGTCGGGAAGGAGGTGGAAGCTAATTTCTTCTCTATATATTTTTTACTGTCAATTAACCGCCTAGATCTAAACGCCCGGGGTTACTGATTTTGCATTAATCAAAAGTCAACGTATCAGTTACATTTGAGCAAAAACTTTGGCAAAACATTGGTTCATCTACTCAGACATTCGACGCGCGTAGGTTGTGCACGCACACGAGTTCACTTGGTTCAGTACAAATCCGGACCCTAGATTTGCACCCCCCTGCGCACCCACGCGTGAGAGGGCGTCTCTCAACTTGCATTTGTTCACAACTAATATGCTTGTGAAACAATATAAACCATCAATTATGCCTTAAAACTCCCAATGTGGGACTAAAGCCCCATTCACAATGGTGTGTCTTTATTCTCCACCTCCTTTTTCATTCATTAGAAACTCTCAATGTGGAACTAAAGTCCCATTCACCTAAGAGCTTCTGTTCTCTCCACCTCCCTTTCCATTCACATGATATCCAACAATATATTCTCCGGTTGCTAGCGACGGATATTTACATACCGTCACTGTATATTAGTGACGGTACATTTATTATCTGTCACTAAAATAGGGACTGATATTAAATATCTGTCGCTAATAATGATTG
This sequence comes from Boesenbergia rotunda, assembly GCA_024364735.1. Lineage (NCBI taxonomy): Eukaryota > Viridiplantae > Streptophyta > Magnoliopsida > Zingiberales > Zingiberaceae > Boesenbergia > Boesenbergia rotunda. Next base: position 153,208 of record JAGFNQ010002143.1, read on the forward strand.
CAAGGGACTCGTACGCAATAGGAGCTTTTTCGTCACTTGTCAATCGCTACACCGTAATAGTGACGGATTGCCGATGAAATTCGTCCGATGCTAAACCGTAAAATTTTTGTAGTGTGTGCTGATTTAGGCATAAGTGCAATCAAAATATTATTCTATTACCTCAGTAGTCTTCCATGGGTGAAAAGAGCCCACTATATTTATCTAAAGTTTGTCAGTATAATTTAGCTCCGTATCCATTTGAACCTAGGCCCTCTATTCTCAGGAACGGGATCTTTTGTCTCGAGATTTTCTCTGTCCCCGTGTCCCAGCCAAGGTTCGTAGAATCGCGATCCTACACAGGATCGATTTGGGGTCAGGATCGGATCGGTCAGGATCGGATCGTAAAATCGTACGATCCTATCAAAAACCCTTAAAATGAAAAAATATACAATTTTTATTAACACTATAATGAAAATAATCACGTTTAACTTCAAGAATATTCTATTTATTACAAGATGATTCAATTTAATTGTCAACCTATTAGATAATAGACATCTAAAGACTCATCATTTTAGAAAAAAGATATAACATAATATTATTAATCAAAAACTAACTAAAAAATAATTAAATAGATATTTAAATAATCTTAAAACCCTAACACTAACGATGTAAAAGATAAAAAAATAATAAAAAATATTAATAATCTTCTGGGCCTCTGAAAAGGCTTTAAACAATATTTTTTGGGATTCAATCTTAAAACTAACTTGTAGATCTTTGAACGAGTTTCAATTTGATATATTATAGGTCACGTGGTTCAATCCGAGTCAAAAGTTATGACCTCTTAAAGCTTTCATCGATCCTGTTCCGATCCTGTTCCGATCCTGTCCGATCCTGTCCGATCCTATACGATCCTGTCCGATCCTACCGATCCTGCTGCGATCCTGCTACAAAAAACGATTCTGCGCGATTCTGGATCGTTTTGTGATCCAGGATCGTAGGATCGTACGATCCTACGATCCAGGATCGCGATTTTGCAAACTATGGGTGGTGTCCGATCGACGATCGGAGGACTTGCCGGTGAGTTGGGACACGGGGACAAAGAAAATTTCGGGATAGAGGATTTGTTCTCCTATTCTCGATGTCAAATAATACTGCTTTAATTTCATCCGTCATAGGAAATTGTACTAATGGATCATGTTGGTCCTCAGTAATGTGCTGGCCGAAAATCAGGGATGACAATGCCTGAGATTTGAATAGGATTTTATATCCTTCGTATTCATACCCATTAAATATCGAATATCTATCCTCATACCAGGATTAGATATCTTCTATATTAATAAAATTTTCTTATTTGATCTATTTAATTGTTGAAAACATATTACAACTAATATTATATTAATATATATATATATATATATATATAAAATTAAAAAATAGATTAAACATCAATAACATATGTTTAACATCAACAAAAATAATTAAGGAGTTTATAATTTTTTTAAATATATATATATATACATATTATTTAATCGGATATTCGAATCGAATATCAGATATTGATAGTCATTTCGTATCCTTTTTCATTCGGATCGGATCAGAAGAAATTGTGATCCCTATCGAAAACCATACAAGCGTACGGGAAAGGGATCGATCATTCTCCAAGCGTGCCAAGCTGACTCTGGAAATGATCCGTGAAAGTTTGCACCACTTCATCAAACGACTCTGTGAGACTTCAATCTATTTGAAATAGTCCACTTTTGCCCTTTGCATACAAAAATAATGTCTTTAGTCCATGTGGATCTGTATCCTGAGTAATTTAGAACTTCTAGTCCTGTAAGAGTCCCAAAATTCTGAAAGTCCGAGATGTAATTAAGACTGGACTGCATGCGTAACCGGTAGCCCACTGCATTTATCCTCCGCTGATAAATATAAGTTAAAATAAAATATATAAAAAAATTAATGAACCAAATAGCATTAATTTGGGCATGACTTCCTCTTATACCGCAAGATTAAGTATTCCTCCGGTAATTTGTTTTTCGTAAGAATCAGTTTTGGATGCCGTCTGAATGATTTAGTTAATACTACTTTAACATAAAACAGCTTTGATTAAAATTATTCTATTCAATCACACGATATTAGAGTAATTTTGATCAAAATTACTCTAAATTATAATAATTTTGATTAAAATTACCTTAATTTACATTATAATAAATTTAACTAAAACTTATACAAATACGTTTAATCTATTTGGATCACGTTAGATCTCTTGATTAAATAGGATAAATTTTAATTTTAAAAATATTTAAGTATTTATAAATATTTTTTTATCAAAATTGTTATAAGAAAATTAGAATAAAATATTTTTACATGGAACGTAGTTTAGGTTAAAAAAATAAGACTCCTTTTGATGATAATAAAAATAAAGGAGAAAAATAAATAATGCTTCCGTATGATTAATTTCTATCATGATATTGGCGTGTGCTGTCGCCTGTCTTTTTATTGGGTCAAGAAAGTCAGTCGAAAAGCCTCTTTTTGTTAAATTATGAAAGGGACATTTTTTTAAACATTCATTTTTTTTTAAATCATAAAAGAAGTTTTTTAAAAATATCTTTAATTATTAATTTTTTCCCCAATATTATTAAAAGGAAAAAAAAACCCTTGAGTTTTTCTATTTCACAATTTACCGAGCCGTCTAGCGAACTTTCCACACTTTTAAACGCGTATCTAAATTTAATATTTATTAACATATGTACTTATTTTTTATTATATTCTTTTTTTTTTAGCAGTACACCACCGTTGCATCATCAATCCTTAGGGACAATCAACTACTGTCAACTGTTAAACTTTTTATGTTTCCATTATTTAACAGTGTCGACCTTATGATAAAATAATTTAAAATTGTGTCAATTTAAAAAACTAATAGTTGCTTATTTAGATTATGAAATCTATATTTGAGGGTATAATTATACTCAAAATTGAATGAACTTATAAGGATGCCCTCAAACTTGAATTTCTTACCCTAGATTATTAGTTAAGAATTTTTAAAATATTTACCACCTTAATATAATTTGACATCTAAGTCTGTCCTACTTGCTTATCAATATCATCAAAGTGTTCTTAGGAATCTCATTCAAATTATGCCAAGATTTTAAAATTTTAGACACTATACGACTACTAGCAAGTTTTGGCCAAAACTCCTTGATGGCTTTATGAATCTCAGAATCACTAAAAATCAAGATCATTAACTCTTGGAAACTTTCTAAGTATAATCAGGCTTTCATATTAGATTCCACAACCGAAATTAAGAACTATGAATTTTTGAAATCTTCACAACCTTTAAACAATTTAAGACACACTTAATTATTAAAAAATCTAAGCTTGTCATCCTACTTATCAACACCATTAAAAAGTTCATAGAACTCCCCTAGTTCATATCATGACAATATTATGAAATTTTAAACACTATATAGTTATCAACAAATTTTAGTGAAAACTTATTAACAGTCTTAGAAACCACAAAATTACTTCATATCAGAACCATTACTCATAGAAGCCTCCTTAAATATAACTATGTTCTCATGCTTGGATTTTACAACATAGGTTGAGAGATGTAAATTATTAAAATCTTCACAATTTTGAGACAAGTTGACGTAAGCTCATTAAAGGGCCTAGGTTGGTCATACTTATTCAGGAACACCACTAAAGAGTTTCTAGGATTGCTCTGATGCTCTAGAGTTTCTAGGATTGCTCTGATTAGAGCATGTCGAGATTTTAAAATTGTAGACATTGTAAGGTCATTAACGAGTTTTGACCAAAACTTGTTAATGACCTTAGGAACTATAGAATCGCTTAAAACTAAGACTATTACACTCCTAATATCCTCTTGAATGTAACTATACCCTTAGACCTGAATTCTATAACCTAAATTGAGAGTTATGATTTTTTGAAATTGACATAACTTTGAGACAATTTAACACAAGTACATTAAAAAGCCTAGCCATATCATAATTATTCCTCAACACCATCAAAGTGTTCCTAGGATCATCGTGGTTTGATCCATATCAAGATTTTGAAATTCTCAACATTGTAAGGCCATTAGCGAATTTTAGTCAAAACTCGCAGACGGTCTTAGGAACCTTAAAATCATATCAAATCAGGACTATTACATTCATGTGAGTCTCTTGAACGTAATCATACCCTCAAATCTAAATTTCATAGTTTAAATTGAGAGCTATGAGTTTTCAAAAATCTTCACAACTTTGAGACAATTTGATATATGTAAAATACGGCGATTCGAAAATCCGGACCAGAAAATTTTTCGGGATTTTTCCGGATAGAGTCTAGGGGTTTCGGCCTATGGGAGGAGCCCAAGGGGCTTTATTGTAAAAATCTAAAACTTATCAAGGGTTTACGAGTAAACTCTTAAATTATGAAAGGGTAAATATCTAACCCTAGAGACTTAAGGTGTATTACATAAACTTAGAGGGTTAAATTGTTAAATCCTTTACGCTAAGGGTAATATTTGGATTTTCGAAAAATTGAAGGGCTTTTCTGCAAAAGTCCCGCACTTATAAACCTTATTTTCCTCTTCTCTTCCCACGCCGCAGCCAAAGCCAACGCTCGATTCTTCCTTTTCTCTCCTTCGTGTGCCCTAAACCCGGCGCCGCCGCCGAAGCCTCGCCCGGCCTCCTTCCTCAGCACTTCTCCGTGAACCCTAGCCCGTCGCCGGCGCCTATTGACGGGAGGCACTCCGATGATGCCCTAGCTCCCGTCATCTGTGGTAAGGTGTTGGATTTGTTGGGGGGAAAATCGACGATTGGGCACAACAGCAGTAGAAGCTAGCGATATGGTTATCTTCTCCGGCGACTGTGAAGGTTACGGTGGTGGTCGGGTCTGAGCGAGTTGTGGTAGCCTTCGTGTGATTTCTGAACGCCGGATCGGGAGGAAGGGAGTTCTGCAGGCGCCAAATCAGGTAATGTCTGCCTTGGTTCAATGCTCTCTTTGGATGAGTTGTGTCTTGATTCATTGGATGGAGTTCATGATGTGATTGATTCACGGCAGTAGGGATAAGTTAATTTCTCTGATCAAGTTTTTGAATTCAGATTCTATAGAGTTTTGAAAATAGTTATGATTAGAGTTGATTTCTGTTCAGTGTTGATGTTGTTGGTTTTGATCGATGTTTTTGGCTCACAAGGTTGGATCTGTGTTGTGTGTTGGATTATTGTTTTCCAATTGGTGATCATGTGGTGTTTTTGATCTGGATGGTGGGTTAATTAGAGTCAAGAAGATGAATGGAACTATTTAAATTGTGATGTTTTCTGATATTGTTAATTTTGATCATGGTTTAGTAATTTCGTTGGATGTTTTGGATCAGTTTGGGTGAGCTGTTAGTTGTTTGTTTGATCCTGTCATGATACTGTGTGTTACCATGTGGAATTGGAGTTTTGGTATTTCATGGTGATGAGTTTCCTTAGGAGCTACCCTTTAGTGGGAGTTTTAAAACTGTGGTGAGCTTTATGCTTATCCTTGTTTTTGATTTCTGTGTAGGAAGTGATACGTAAATTGCATGGACTGGATCATGCCCTAGTGAGCTTTACTTTGCGATTTGGCAGGTTTGGGATTAGTATTGATGTTGGTTCCTTATGTTTAATTTGAGATTAAACTTAATAATCTAAACTTGATAAATTTGAATTCGAAAACATAACATGAATCTAATCTGAGTGCCATGGGATAATTGTGGGATACTCATGTAATTGTGATTAATTAAATGAAACGGGATAATAAGGACAATTCTAATAAATTGAGATAACTTGTTTAGCTATAAATTATATATTATTGTAGCTAAACATTATGCCTTTGATACAGGGCATTGATTGAATTTAGCATTTCTGACTATCAGACGGGAGGTTCTGGCTGATACGAGCATCTACTTGGAGGCGGGTACCCTTTGACTTATCTTTTAGATATTGTCATATTGCTATGCATTGTCTGTTATAGATAGCAGTAAGTTTATACGCTATCCTGGTTTATTATGCCTGTTCTGGATAATTGTTAGTTATCCCTGAGTTATTATGCCTGTCCTGAATACTTATTAGTTATCCCTGAGTTATTATGCCTGTTCTGGATACTTGTTAGTTATCCCTGCGTTTTTATGCATGTTCTGGATACTTGTTAGTTATCTCTGCGTTATTTCTGCCTGTTCAGGATACTTGTTGGTTATCCCTGAGTTATTATGTGGTTAGTTCTATACAGTCTCAAGTATTGTCATATCTATATGTATGCTTAGATATCGTGAGGTATCTCTTGCGTTTGACATTGAGAGATCTGTAGATTTCGGCCAGTATACCTTGTAGGTTACCTGTATTTCCTGTTATAGGATTTCAGACTGAGACTTAGTATACTGAGGACTTGGGGAGGGAGGTATGAGTATCTATCATACACCATCCTTGCATTGTTGCATGCCGACGATCAGCGACTCCCTTGTGGTTGAGCCTATCGTCTTCCGGTACATGATATGCGCACACGGCCACTCATGGGTTAGTGGATACCGTAGGATGTGTGCATTTGCTCTGTACTGCTCCGCGCGACCGCTCAGGGGTAGTGACTTTGGAGCGTGGTAGCAGACGGAGATCCCTTCTCTTCCCATAGACCAGAGGAGATGAGAGCGATGCTCCCTCATATATACATGGGGTAGGGGGGCGGTCCCCCGACAGCATCCTGTCCACTCGGTCACTCAGGAGCAGTGATATCAGGGTGCGTACAGTGTCACAGCTCTACCCACTCGGCCGACACAGTATTGCCTGTCTCGGTGGCTTGATTGGCGTCAGGGGTGACCATGACATTGCACCATGTGCATATTTTGTATCGTGCATTGATTGCTGCATTTATTTGCTGCACTTGTTTGACATGCATATACTGGATACCTGTATACCTTGGAGTATATGTTATACTTGATCCCTAGGGACTTATTTCACCCTTTGCAGGATAGATGGATTCTGGTATGTATTTTTATTCAGTATCTTCAGTATACCCTTTCCTATTGTTCATATGAGACTGTATCAGCGTAGACTCCTATTGTTATTATAACGTACTATGCATATCTGCTGGGTATTCGCTGAGTTTATGGACTCACACCGTTGCCATATGTTTTTATTTCAGGTTGAGATACTTGGAGTCGCCAGAAGAGCCCAGCAGCCAGTCCCTACCCATCGCGACCGCATGATTTTATTTTGTATTTTGTAGTGCATTTTTTTATACCTGTTTTAGTGATTTGTATATGTCATATGTGTTGTGTGCCTAAGGAGCTTTTGTGTATTGGTTGTTTTCGTCGTAAGTCGGACCGGTCCGCAGTCAGGTATGTTTATTATGTTTTATTGTATGGTTTTCTTAGTGTCTATATATATTTTGAGGCCTGAGGCCAATTAAACTGCGTGGTGATGTTATATAGGTTATGTGTATGTGTAAATTGTCCGCTGGACAGGGGAGGTGCTGTCCGATTTTATATTGGATCAGCGGCTCCTGGGTCTCGGGGCGTGACAATTTATTTTGGTATCAGAGCTCAGGTTATCGGATACCTTGAGGGCTTGTGGATTTTCGGTAATTATCTGATACTAATTTATTTTTGGTATCAGTGCGTAGGTTTACGATGCCTACTTGTTTTACGAGTCTTGTCGGATTTGTTCGGAGTATTTTTCTCGATGTGGTTGTCTGGGACTTGGCGCGATGGGACTTCTTCAGGCGACAGGTATTCCTCCTGATCTTTTGGATCCCTTATCCTATTTAGGTATTGGTTAGGAAATTCTCACATGTTACTGGATCATGTTACCATTCCTGTATATTTAGGTATGATTTAGAAATTCTCACATGTTATTGGATCATGTTGCTATACCTGTATATCTAGGTATGATTTAGATATTATCTCGTGTTATCGGATCATGCTACCATTCCTGTATATTTAGGTATGGTTAGTAGTTCTCACATGTTACTGGATCATGTTACCATTCCTGTATATTTAGGTATGATTTAGAAATTCTCTCATGTTATTGGATCATGTTACTATACCTGTATATTTAGGTATGATTTAGAAATTTTCACATGTTACCGGATAATGTTATTATTCTTATACCCATCTAGTAACTTGGTTAGACTATCCGAGCTGGGTGGGATCTTATATACATACTTGATGGATAGATATTTATATACTTGGTTTTAGTTGGATTGACATGTTGTCAATCTATTTTATTCGTGATCGCTCATGTGAGCGAATAGTAACATGTTGCGGATGAGATCTTGGAGCAGAGAATATTAATTCTCTAGTAGCCCCGATTGTTGAATCAGACAGCTAAGGTCGAATATGTCGACAAACTTATTGGAAGTTAAGGATTTTGGGTTTTTCCTGGAACTAATTATTCAGAGCACTTGTACTAGCTATTATTAGCTGGGAGAGAACTAGGGTTGCTTGCCATAGTTGGCTCGATCAGTATAGGATTGACATACCCTGGCTCAAGGATTTTTAGACCTTTGGGTCGTTTGTGCCTGGTTAGGTGACTTGGAGGACACGTTTAGGGTACATAACCTATATTGGTGCCAAAGGATAACATGAGCTATATACTAGATGAGTGATACATTCTATTCCATGAGGACCTTGACCCTGGATCATCTGTACCTAGTTGACGACCTCGACGGTACAGTTTGATAGGTGACTTGAGCCGATACAGAAAAGTGTGGAGCTGAGTTGCTAGACACTTATGGGTTATCACGTGTACTTGGTTTGGATAACCAAGGAGCTACCTTTGTACTTATGATTTGCGTTGGGGCGGATCACTTATAAAGCTAGACCAACTTCAGGTGGAGGATGTCGAGGATGACTTCCAGGGAACAAATAATGTTGAGATACTCTTGAGATATAGCATGTCTCTATGTTATGGAGTTGGAACTCAGAGGTTTCTAAACCTTGAATGGAGGAATCGGAGAATACTGGGTTACGAGGCGATGGTTGGTCGACTCTCTCGTTGTTACATGATTCTATGAGGGATTTTGACTCATAGATCGAGTGTTCGTGGTTAGATAATCTCGATGGTATATCGGGATGTACGACCCGTTATGGTGTTGAGAGGTGGATTGAGATTGATGAATCTCTATATTATATGTTGTATTTTGAGGATTCAAGTAGTGGACATGGACCTACTCGATTTGTAGCTTTTTGATGGATCATTAAGTGGATAAATGGTCTTTTGGTGGTTGATTATTTAGGAAGTCTGTTATTGATAGCAGCACATGGTACGACATATTCTTTAAATTATATGTGATCTTCTGATGGTTTATTGGAGGATAGATATATATACAGATATATGACTTGTGATGCTCGGGAGGATGTTATTGACTTGGGGATACTTGGGTGATATTCATGAATTTGAACGTTTTACGTTCGAGGATCGGAGTATAGACTTGGCGCCAGTGATCTTAGGATTGAGTGCCCTAGATAGTTGTGATGATTAAATGGTTACCCGAGTGGATCTGGTTATCGGATGATAACCTATGGATTGATAACTCCAATTGCTTCGTAGCAGTGTAACCATAAGGTAACAGACGAAGTAGTTACTCATGATGAGTACAAACATGTTTAGCGGCTAGTGTGTGCCGTAGGAGGAATGACGAAATTTGGGGACCAAATTTTTATTAGTGGGGGAGAATGTAAAATACGGCGATTCGAAAATCCGGACCAGAAAATTTTTCGGGATTTTTTCGGATAGAGTCTAGGGGTTTCGGCCTATGGGAGGAGCCCAAGGGGCTTTATTGTAAAAATCTAAAACTTATCAAGGGTTTACGAGTAAACTCTTAAATTACGAAAGGGTAAATATCTAACCCTAGAGACTTAAGGTGTATTACATAAACTTAGAGGGTTAAATTGTTAAATCCTTTACGCTAAGGGTAATATTTGGATTTTTGAAAAATTGAAGGGCTTTTCTGCAAAAGTCCCGCACTTATAAACCTTATTTTCCTCTTCTCTTCCCACGCCGCAGCCAAAGCCAACGCTCGATTCTTCCTTTTCTCTCCTTCGTGTGCCCTAAACCGGCGCCGCCGCCGAAGCCTCGCCCGGCCTCCTTCCTCAGCACTTCTCCGTGAACCCTAGCCCGTCGCCGGCGCCTATTGACGGGAGGCACTCCGATGATGCCCTAGCTCCCGTCATCTGTGGTAAGGTGTTGGATTTGTTGGGGGGAAAATCGACGATTGGGCATAACAGCAGTAGAAGCTAGCGATATGGTTATCTTCTCCGGCGACTGTGAAGGTTACGGTGGTGGTCGGGTCTGAGCGAGTTGTGGTAGCCTTCGTGTGATTTCTGAACGCCGGATCGGGAGGAAGGGAGTTCTGCAGGCGCCAAATCAGGTAATGTCTGCCTTGGTTCAATGCTCTCTTTGGATGAGTTGTGTCTTGATTCATTGGATGGAGTTCATGATGGGATTGATTCACGGCAGTAGGGATAAGTTAATTTCTCTGATCAAGTTTTTGAATTCAGATTCTATAGAGTTTTGAAAATAGTTATGATTAGAGTTGATTTCTGTTCAGTGTTGATGTTGTTGGTTTTGATCGATGTTTTTGGCTCACAAGGTTGGATCTGTGTTGTGTGTTGGATTATTGTTTTCCAATTGGTGATCATGTGGTGTTTTTGATCTGGATGGTGGGTTAATTAGAGTCAAGAAGATGAATGGAACTATTTAAATTGTGATGTTTTCTGATATTGTTAATTTTGATCATGGTTTAGTAATTTCGTTGGATGTTTTGGATCAGTTTGGGTGAGCTGTAAGTTGTTTGTTTGATCCTGTCATGATACTGTGTGTTACCATGTGGAATTGGAGTTTTGGTATTTCATGGTGATGAGTTTCCTTAGGAGCTACCCTTTAGTGGGAGTTTTAAAACTGTGGTGAGCTTTATGCTTATCCTTGTTTTTGATTTCTGTGTAGGAAGTGATACGTAAATTGCATGGACTGGATCATGCCCTAGTGAGCTTTACTTTGCGATTTGGCAGGTTTGGGATTAGTATTGATGTTGGTTCCTTATGTTTAATTTGAGATTAAACTTAATAATCTAAACTTGATAAATTTGAATTCGAAAACATAACATGAATCTAATCTGAGTGCCATGGGATAATTGTGGGATACTCATGTAATTGTGATTAATTAAATGAAACGGGATAATAAGGACAATCCTAATAAATTGAGATAACTTGTTTAGCTATAAATTATATATTATTGTAGCTAAACATTATGCCTTTGATACAGGGCATTGATTGAATTTAGCATTTCTGACTATCAGACGGGAGGTTCTGGCTGATACGAGCATCTACTTGGAGGCGGGTACCCTTTGACTTATCTTTTAGATATTGTCATATTGCTATGCATTGTCTGTTATAGATAGCAGTAAGTTTATACGCTATCCTGGTTTATTATGCCTGTTCTGGATACTTGTTAGTTATCCCTGAGTTATTATGCCTGTCCTGGATACTTATTAGTTATCCCTGAGTTATTATGCCTGTTCTGGATACTTGTTAGTTATCCCTACGTTATTATGCATGTTCTGGATACTTGTTAGTTATCCCTGCGTTATTTCTGCCTGTTCTGGATACTTGTTGGTTATCCCTGAGTTATTATGCGGTTAGTTCTATACAGTCTCAAGTATTGTCATATTTATATGTATGCTTAGATATCGTAAGGTATCTCTTGCGTTTGACATTGAGAGATCTGTAGATTTCGGCCAGTATACCTTGTAGGTTACCTGTATTTCCTGTTATAGGATTTCAGACTGAGACTTAGTATACTGAGGACTTGGGGAGGGAGGTATGGGTATCTATCATACACCATCCTTGCATTGTTGCATGCCGGCGATCAGCGACTCTCTTGTGGTTGAGCCTATCGTCTTCCGGTACATGATATGCGCACACGGCCACTCATGGGTTAGTGGATACCGTAGGATGTGTGCATTTGCTCTGTACTGCTCCGCTCGACCGCTCAGGGGTAGTGGCTTTGGAGCGTGGTAGCAGGCGGAGATCCCTTCTCTTCCCATAGACCAGAGGAGATGAGAGCGACGCTCCCTCATATATACATGGGGTAGGGGGGCGGTCCCCCGACAGCATCCTGTCCACTCGGTCACTTAGGAGCAGTGATATCAGGGTGCGTACAGTGTCACAGCTCTACCCACTCGGCCGACACAGTATTGCCTGTCTCGGTGGCTTGATTGGCGTCAGGGGTGACCATGACATTGCACCATGTGCATATTTTGCATCGTGCATTGATTGCTGCATTTATTTGCTGCACTTGTTTGACATGCATATACTGGATACCTGTATACCTTGGAGTATATGTTATACTTGATCCCTAGGGACTTATTTCACCCTTTGCAGGATAGATGGATTCTGGTATGTATTTTTATTCAGTATCTTCAGTATACCCTTTCCTATTGTTCATATGAGACTGTATCAGCATAGACTCCTATTGTTATTATAACGTACTATGCATATCTGCTGGGTATTCGCTGAGTTTATGGACTCACACCGTTGCCATATGTTTTTATTTCAGGTTGAGATACTTGGAGTCGCCAGAAGAGCCCAGCAGCCAATCCCTACCCATCGCGACCGCATGATTTTATTTTGTATTTTGTAGTGCATTGTTTTATACCTGTTTTAGTGATTTGTATATGTCATATGTGTTGTGTGCCTAAGGAGCTTTTGTGTATTGGTTGTTTTCGTCGTAAGTCGGACCGGTCCGCAGTCAGGTATGTTTATTATGTTTTATTGTATGGTTTTCTTAGTGTCTATATATATTTTGAGGCCTGAGGCCAATTAAACTGCGTGGTGATGTTATATAGGTTATGTGTATGTGTAAATTGTCCGCTGGACAGGGGAGGTGCTGTCCGATTTTATATTGGATCAGCGGCTCCTGGGTCTCGGGCCGTGACAATATAAGCTCATTAAAAGGTCTAGACCACTGCCAAAGGATTCTTAATTAGGACTCTTCTAGTTCATATCATTTTAAATTTTTAAACATTTAGGGTCATTATTGCCAAAACTCATTAATGACCTTAGGAACTTTAGAATCACTTCAAGTTAGTACTATTATATTCCCAGAAGCCTCTTAAGTCTAATCATTCTCTCATACCTAAATTTCACAGTTTAGATTAAGAGTTATAAGTTTTTGAAATTTTTACAACGTTGAGACAATTTGATACAAGCACATTAAAGGACTCAAGCCTATCATACATACTCATTAACATTACCAAAGGGTTCCTATGACTTTTCTAGTTCAAACTATATTGAGATTTTAAAATTCTGAACATTATATGACCATGAGTGAATTTTGATAAAAACTCATTGATGAAATTGGGAATGATAATCACTTCAAATCATGACCATTAAACTTCTAAGAGCCTCTTGAATATGACCATATCCTCATATTTGAATTTCACAATCTAAACGGAGAGTTGTAAGTTTTTAAATTTGTTACCACCTTAAGATAATTTGGCACAAGCTAATTAAAGGGCCTATGAATATCATACTTATTCATCAAAACCATCAAAGGGTTTGTCGGACATCCCTAGTTTAGTTTATGTCAAGATTTTGAGTGTGTGACTATTAGTGAGTTTGGATCAAAATTTATTGATGACGACCTTTGACATTTAAAAACACTTTAAATTAATTTCATTGCACTCTTTACATTCTCCAGGTGTAACTATGCTCTCCGACATAAATTTCGCAGCCTAGCTAAATATGAAGTCGTGAGTTTTTGAAATCGACAAGCCTTGATTTTATTTTATCACGAAATGGCATCCGAAAAAGTTTTAACAGACTATTGCATCAGCCGAATGTCCATCGTTGTGGACTAATGATGTAACAATAATCGACGGCTAATAAAGGAGGAGTATAATAGAAAATAAATATGTATTTTGGTAAATATGAAACTTAGGTACGTATTTTGATATTATCAAAAAGATAGCTATGCGATTCATTATAGTATCGTTATCTATTTTAGAGCACGTTTGCTAGAAATGCATAAATTTCAAATAATTTCTTGTGTTTACTTGAATGAAATAGGAAGGAAGCAATTGGATTTCCATCGAAAATGGGCGGATTGAAGCAACAGAAACAAAGTTTATATTTGACAAATTTACCTAAGGCTGTTGGGGATTAAGTTTCATTTTCCTTGAAAGAATATATTCTTAGAGAAAATTAAAAAGGGTGCATAGATAAAAATCAAAAGAGCCCTCTTAGTTTGTGAAAAGAGATTTTGTTTAAAAATAATTCTCTAGTATATTTTTCATCCTAAATATATATTTATTCTAGTATTAATTAGTGTAATAAGTATGGAGTAGTTACTATGCAATATTAATATTCAAATAAATCAGTTCAACATATCAAAAATTATATTATATTTTATATCTAAAAATTTTTTAACTTAAACACTATAATTTAACTTTTAAAATCAAAAAATAAAAACATATTAGATTAGCCTCAAGCTAAAAAAATAAATAAATAATATTGTTTAACAATTTAGAGGCCTAAATTGAATCGAGAAGCATGGATTTAATCCATGCGCCCAATCGAGGACAGTCCTGGACGGAAATATATCGTAGCATATCAAAATTATATTTATATATATAATTTTTTTTAAAATACGGACCGTGGACAGACTGATTTTTTTTAAAAAAAATCCAAGGGTCTTGATTGTGTTAATCAAGTTTTATCATTAAAATTTAAAAATTGAATTATAATGTTGAATATAAAAAAAAAATTAAATCGAAAAATTATCTGAGATTTATACCTATATGTATAATAATTTCAAAATACTTAAAATCATCATAAAACTATTGTAGCCCTCAAATGCCATTAATTGACTACTTACAACTTCGTAGCAAGCAGTTAATAATTACTATTTAGAGTAATTTTGATAAGTTTAAATAATTTTGATTAAATTATAAAAATTAATAAATAATATTCTATATATAATACTTTTGATCAGTTAACAGTTGTACTTTTTTTAAAAGGTATTTTTAGGATTATAAATGTAGTGAATATCCTCATCCTTTTGATTTGTTTTTTTTTCCTTCAAAAGAGGTATCTTTAAAAAAAAATGATAATTAAGAACGCTATTTTAATTTTTATTCATTTTAAATTACCTTTAATATTTACACCTATTTATCTCTGTCACCCCTGTCTTATCTCTTTTGTCGTCAGTGCCATTCTAATTCTCAGTACCGCTTACGTTTACGGTAAAAGGTCATCCATCCCAATCCTTACAAAAGAGAGAAAGTACGAAGACTATGATAGAAACTATAAAGATAACTAATATGAATAATGATTAACGTATAAGGGAAGATAAATATTTGACTTAGTTAAGATTAGACTCTAACCATTATATTGATAATACTTCATGTGTCCATCCGATTAGAAACTACACTTGCATATGTAAAAATTGCACGGTGGTGTGATGAATATGAGTTTTGTGTAATGATTGTGACCTCAACTGTTCTCATTGCTCGCTATTGTCATCCAATATACAACCTTGCTCTGCCATAGCCATTGTCATAGCCATTGTTGCTATATTCCCCCTCGTTTTAACCTCACCTCACTATTGTTTTCTCTGTTAAGACTCCAAACACGTCAAACCAAATCAAATCGACTCCAATTGTCTGATAAGGCAACCAAGTCAATCTGAGTTAAATCTAAAATGAATCAAGTTATTGAAATGATTATTTAAGCTTAGTTTGATTTTTTTTTATGAGCTTGAATCTTATTTAAGCTTAACCTGAGATTAATTCGTTTAGATGTAATTGAGCTCTCAATTCAAATTTATCCAATTGTTTGAAATTTTTACATTTTAAACTTGTTTGGTTAGCTATTGAGCTTGATAAAATAAACTTATTTATTCGTTTTGAAATTTTCTTTATTTTTTTTACATGTTAATAAAAGTTTTATTAATTAACATGATTCATAAATATTGTTTACGATTATTGTTGATGAATATTGTATACGAACATTAATATGTTGGATATAAGTGAATGGAAAAGATATGGAGAGGAAAGAGATTCAATTGTAAATGAGACTTTTTAGTCCAACTTTGAGAGTTTCATGACATATTGATTGGTTTATATTGATTCGCAAGCATATTTGTTGTGAACAAATGCATCGTGAGAAGCTCTCTCTCATGCGTGAGTGTGCAGGGGGTGCAAATTTAGGGCTCGGATTTGTGTACTAAACCAAGTTAACTCGTCTACAATCATGACCTGTGCACGCCAAATGTCGACGGACCGGTCGAGACAAAGTTTTGTCACTTGGATTCCCAAGAGTGTAATAGAACCATTAATCTGAAGTTAATGATGATTTTGTAACGCCTCGGTGATAATGGCATATAACTGTCATTAAACCCAACGTTGAATGATCATACCTCAGTTATTCATTGCAGGTTGGGATGATCACTCCTATAAAAGGAGACCATGAGCCAGAGCAAAAGAGATATACAAAAAGCAATAATATATCTTCATCCACATGTATTCCTCCTCTTTCTCATCCTCTCTGTCATTCATCTTTTGCTCGGCAGAATACCCATGATAGCATCTGAGTATCACTCAGTTCGTCGTGACCACTTGTGTTTAGTGGAGATCATGATTTGTCATTGTATCCTGAAAAACAGACGACTCACAGAACCTCGAAATATAGTCGGAGGTGAGATGAATCTGTTTTAAGGAAACTGTATTACGTAGATCTCAACAACACTTTCTTTCACTCGGAGTTGGCCGGGAGATTATACTCGGACTCGAGAGTCTACAATCGGGAGTCTCCAATCGGGAGTCTGCAGTCGGGAGTCTACACACAGGAGTTTGCTGTTTAGACAATGTACACGGGAGCCTCCAGCCGGGAGCTTACACTCGGGAGCCTGCAGTCGGGATTCTACAGTCGGGGGGTCTTCAGTCGAGAGTCTGCAACTTATAATGTGCAGTTGGGAGTTGAGAGTTGGGAGTCTACACTTGGATTCTACAGTCGAGAGTCTGCAAAAAGGAAGTCGGGAGTCTAGACTCGAACTCTAAACTCGGGAATCTGCATCTGGAGTCTGCAGTCGGGAAGTCGAGAGTCTGGACTCAGACTCTGCACTCGGGAGTTTGCACTTGAACTCTGCAATCGGAAAGTCGGGAGTCTGGACTTAGACTCTGCACTCGGTATACAAAGTATCCCAAGTTTTCAACCAACTCAGTCATTGCAAACAACTCCTCTACTTGGCAACATGAAATTATCATTTCAGGTCTCTCAACAAATAAGTTGAAATTAAATTGTATAATTTTAATCTAGTCTAATTATCTCTGGCAAAGTTATCTCCAACAGATATTGTTTACGAAGGTTACTAAATTGATAATATATGTATGCAAAATTTATTTTATTTAATTAATTTTATATATATTAAATGAATATAAATAAACTCTTGCCAAACTAAATACTAAGCTAGTTCACAAACATATAATTCATGTATCGTCGTTGTCAAAGTCCTCACACGAAAGCACGACCACTCATTTACTATAGCATCCATTGTGCCACTGCATGGAACATGTGAATTTAAGACAAAGAGGAAAAAATGATTAATTAAGTTGGATAATATTAAATTTGAGATCATCGTTCAGTTTCATAAAAAATTTTTATCGGCTATCAAGATAAATTGAGAAGTGCTCATAGCAGACGATCCAGAAGTCTAACATCGTAAAGGAACCATCAATAGATGGATAGGGGTAATTTGGAAATATGAGCATTCGTTTTGATAAAAATCAAATATTAAAATGTGCCTTTAAAGACAGATTATTAAAATTATGAGAGTGAATTCTATTTACGAAATAATTACTTTACTTTCTTGATTCAAATTAGTTTTTGATGCATATGAATGATTTAAAAAAAACAGAAAAATCCTTCTAATTTTTACTATAAATAAATATTTTGAAAATCAATTTCTGAATATGTATAAATTACTCTAAATTTATCCAATAGGCGAAAAGTCATCTGCCTATTATAAAAAACCATAGAAATCCCTTACAACAATCAAACTTGCATGTTACAAAAGGCATTTATATTGACATTAATAATTACAAAGCGTTCTCACTTAGTTATGCAACAAGCATACAATACAACAACAAACAAGATCAGATTGAGCAAAAAGTAATAAGAGAATTATACCATTAGTTTTCTTTTTCTCCTTTGCACACTCTCTTTTTGTTCCTTTAATTTACCAATTGCATATATTCTCCACTAGCATGAACCTCCTTCACCCTCTTCTCATACTCATCATCATCGTCATCATCATGTTCTTCTTCTTGAGTCTCAGGTTTCATTTGTAAACCACCCTCCAACTCATCTTCTTTGACAAAACCCAAATCTGACAAAGCCGTCGACAACGACGGGATGATGCTTCTTGCCTCCTCGACAATGCTCATTATCTCCTCCCCACTTTGGGGCGAGCAAGAAAGTTTGATGGCATCCCTCTTGTAGTACACAGATTGAGCTACTTCTGTTAGCTCCCTTGGCAAGTTCTTTAAGAACCAGGGGAGCTTCCTTATTTCACTGATCGTTATCCTCTGAACAAAGACAAACTCGCTCGTGACTAGAGAAATTGCATATTGGCTTGGAGAATCAATCAATATTATTACCTTTGATGGATCAGCAACAAGTATCCTGGACAGTAGTTGCCTGCAATCTTTCGAAATGTGCACATATTCTGGTATTTTGTATTGCACAGAAACTATCCTCTGCGATCAAATTAAGAAAAACAGTAACTCAGAATCAAATTTATCCATTGTTGTTTGAGCATCTAGCCATTTGCGAAACACTTAGAGATTACCGCCATCGTCTTCTTGAAGTTCTTCGGATCTTCAAGGTCTTCGAATGGATATGCTCCCACCAGCATCACATAGAGTGTTACCCCGCATGACCATACATCAGCCATCTGGGCCATTGAATTGCAAGTAATCAATGAGCATATAGAGAAGTCTACAGTGCATAATCTTCCAATTTATATCACAAATCTTTGAAGATAGCGACGTGAACTCGAAACAAATCTTGAAAGATCACCAATAACACATTTTTTTTGTTAAATTCACAAAAAAGAGAGGAAAGTCTGAAAAAGCATGAGGTAAAAGTTATGTATAACACGCAGTCAACTAAGAACTGATAGCATAGGGAGGGATTGCTCATGGATTCAAATGGCATCTAGATTTATGCATAAATGCAAGTCAAAATCAGAGAAATTAATACGATCGCACCAACCACTGAATTGGTGGTCCAGACCTTATCGACCAATCCAGAGCATCGCGCTAGTCTACGTCTGAGTTCACATCAATGCAAGAGAAGAAAGAATGGAACGCATCGAATGAGTTACCAAACTAACCTTGCCGTCGTACTCGCGCCGAGAGAGGACTTCAGGGGCGATGTATGCCGGCGTGCCCACCGTCGACTTGGGGCGGGAGTGGAGCACCGACGACTGTCGTCGCGAAGCAAATGGCAGGTGAAAACAAGGGAATTCTATCACGGAATACTTTTGACTTTGACTGAATTGGTGGAAGAGAGAGAGCGAGATGGATGGAAAGAGTGACCTTGGAGTAGCCGAAGTCACAGATCTTCAATCGCGGAGCGGGATTGCCGTCGAGCAAGGTGTTCTCCAGTTTGAGATCCCGGTGGCAAATTTGCTGAGGCCAGCATCGATGTCATGAACGATATTTCTTTTTTTTTTTCAGAAAGATTACGTTTTTCCGATGAAGATGAGATAGTTTTACCATGACATGGCAGTAGCTCACGCCGCAGATGAGCTGCTGAAAGAAAAATCTCGCCTGCCGATGCCACAAGTCGATCAGACAGCGAGTGACGCTGACGTTGTGGAAGAAAGCAGCAGATTTTGCCAAAACAAGGATAGGAAGGAGGCAATGACAGGGAAAGGTAACCCACCTCGTCTTCGCTGAACCTTCCCGCGAGGCAGATGCGCTCGAAGAGCTCTCCGCCAGCGGCGTACTCCATCACGATCGCCAGGTGCGTCGGCGTCAGCAGCACCTGCAATGCCGAACAAACGATCTCAAGGGCAAGGCATCTTCTAGCTAGGGTTCCAGATTTAATTAGGGATTTTGGCTTTGCGCCAAATCCGCACCTCTTTGAACCGAATGATGTTGGGGTGACACAGAGACCGGTGATTGATGATCTCCCTCGCGACGTTCTCATTGATCTGCGCCACCCAGAAACAACAATCTCGAGGTTGACGACGAGAAATCGATAAAAGATAAAAGGGGGACCAATCTAAAACGAAGTAGAAACGAAACAAAACAAAAAAATCACACCTTTTGGCCTCTGGGGATGTACTTCATTGCGACGAACTCGTTGGTATCCTTGTTCCTCATCAACCGGGCGACGCCAAAGTTGCCGGAGCCGAGATCCTTCACAACCTCATACTTCTCCATCTTCGTCCACACCTCGAGATCGTAGGAAGGAGGAGGAGTAGACAAGACGGAGCGTGCGGAGAAAGCAAATGGAACGCGAGGAAACGCAAGTCTTTGCACATGTAAATAAATAAATAAATAAATAAATATTTCGAGAAGATGACTGGAAACAGAGAAAGATTCAGACTGACGATGGCGACGGCACGTGAGAGGAGGGAGGCGGCGCAAGCGGCGACTGAGTGGCAGAGCTCACAGGAGAGAAGAGTCGGGTGTGAAAAGTGCGTTTGCTCGGCGGAAAGGGCGAAAAAAACAGAGATATTTTGGCCGCGTTATTCTTGTCTTGTCTTACGAGGATTCATTCGAGTTCGGAAGGATAAAGCAGAGGCGTGCAGCGGAAGCGACGCCGTAATGAAACGCTAATCTTTGGATGACGACGCGACGCGGTACCACAAATTTTGTCAATACAGCCCTTACGGATTGGATCGGATGATCAGATATCTACTATTTGTAATGGAGATTATTGATTTGAAGGTTGCACACGAAGATAAAATCTTAATTTATTAGCTTTAAATCTCCTCGACCTTAGACACCTCACCACACTAATGATAATCATGATTTATCTCTCTCTAAATTTTTATTGGGCCTAGACCAAAGGGCCGCTGAAGTGGAGGTTTCACCTTTTGAAACAAATTTTGTCAATACAGATACAGTCCCGGGTCATGGTACAATTTCCTATTGTGACATACGACCTGATATTTTATTTGAGATATAAATTTAAGATATTGAATTCATTTTATAATAAATTCAAAAATAATCGATCATTTTTAAAATTATTCGATTATGCAATGCTAATTAAAGTAATACATTTTGTCCATACTAGATTATAAGGATTTTTAATTAAAATAATTAAATAATACATTTTGTCCATACTACATTTTTAAAATAAAAATAATTTTTAATTAAAATGGTTCAAATATTAATAAAAACTATTTTAATCTAATTATAACCGACATAGGTCAAAATCGTGTAATTCCGATAAAAACTATTACAATTAAAATAATTTTAATTAAAATTATATATATATATATATAGAACAGTTCATCGAAATTATTTAAGAGATTTTTAATATATTTTTTAAATAATAAAAGGATGAAATATTTTTTAAAGCGCAATTTTTTAATAACAATGAAGATCTTGTCATTTTTAAAGGACGCGCCTAAGTTTAAGATTGTCCAAAAAAAATCTGAGATTTGAAAATGTTCAAAAACAAAATGTACCTCCTTTTTATTTTATCCCTAAGGATGCGTTTGGTTGAGGGTTATCCTTGATAATCTTAGTTATCCATCCAAAGTTATCAACAAAAACCTTGTTTGGTTTAGATAATCAGCGATTCCCTAGTAATAATCGATGCCCGACACGTCAGCAAAAGGGGAATACAACCAGGAATCGGAAAACCTTAGGGAAGTAAGGTTTTTCTCGATTCCCAAGTTATGTAACTTATTTTTCCAAAATTATCTTCCAATATTTACATTTAAGACGAAAATAACCATTACAATTTAATAACTTCCAAAAGTATTATTCACGATTGACAACGGCAGCCGGCGGCCAGCGACCACCGCCGGCGGCCGGCGACCACTGTCGGCGGCCGACGACCACCGCCGGCGATGATCGTCGGTGACCACCGCCGGCCACGATCGTCGGCGACCACCGCCGGCGACGATCGTCAGCGGTCGGCGCCGATCGTCGGCGATCGTCGGCGATCGACGCCGACAGTCGGCCGCCGATGTTGGACACCGACTGCCTACATGGACACTGACGATAGACGTTGACGCCCTTATGTCTAAACAAATAAAATTATCTAAACCAATTCTAAAGAGTAATACGGTAAAATATTATATTAGGTTATAGACTATTATTTCCAAACAAATAAGATTTTATTTGATTATCTAAATTGAACCAAACAATTTTAAGTTATGTTTCATTCCTCATAACCTTGGTTATGTGATTACTTGGTAATGACATAACCGAGATTATATATGATGATTTGAACCAAACACACCCTACATGTATTAATAGTAGTGCAGTGAAGATAATTGTAGTGTTTATGTCTAATTTTGGCATCCCAACAATAAATTACATACATGTATTAATTATTTTAAAGTCATACCAACAATAAATTGCATACATGTATTAATTATTTTAAAGTCATAAACTATGAAAATATTTTGATTACGGTTGTTAATGACTTTAAGTTAATATTTTTTTTTTTTTTTTGACACATATAGACTTTGGGATACTTAAAAAAATAGTATTATTTGAAATGGATTTGATCGGAACTCTATGGTCTATCAATGAATTTTGATTGAAATCCCTTGATAGACCCAAAAAGGCTTTAAATTCACTATAAGAAATATTACTTTTACCGACGAAATTTTAATTCCATCGATATTTTACTGACGGACTGGATATTCTGTTGGTATCTACCGACGGACTTAAAATTCCGTCGGTAAACTTGGATGTGCAACCCGTTTTTCCGTCGGCAATTGGATTCATGGACACATAGAAATTGGAATTACCAACGGAATTATAATTCCGTCAGTAATTACAGACGGAAAATTTTCCGTCGAAACATTTAGGATTCACGCCTGAAAATGGCGCCTTATAACTGACCCAAATTGCCGACGGAATACTGGTTCCGTTGGGAATTCCCGACGAAATACAGATTCCGTCGGAGAGTCCCGACGGAATCGGGTTTCCGTTGGGAATCCCTATTACAGGGCAAATCAAAGAGGTTAGCCAAGTGGGTTACTTCCCGACGGAATCCTGGTTCTGTAGGAAATTTCCGACGGAAGGGGATTCCGTCGGGAAGTCCCAATTACTTAGGGCACTGCCCAAACCCTTCTCCTCCCACGCGATTTTCTCTCCCGATTTCTCTCCTGCGGTTGCGGCGCCGTGAACTCCGCATTGGTACATCCCTTTTCTTGTCGTTTTTCTTTACTATTGGCACGACGAGTTACTCAACGGCGATGGCGATGGCGATGGCGACGACGACGACGAGAGGCGGCACAGATCGTTGCTCATCAGTGCTCAGCGCCCAAGGCCGCGCCCTCGCAGCCTTGGTTGCTCGCCCGAAGCTGCCAGTTCCTGGCAGGCTTGGCCGCGACCTCTGGCCGCCGGGGGCGCTGGCTGGCTTGGCGGCTCGGCCGGGGCCGCTGGGGCCTTTGGCTGCCAGGGCCGCTGGTGGCCAGGGCTGCCTTGGTTGGGGTTGCCTCAGCCGTGGCCGCCACCGGCCGTGGCCGCCACCGGCCGTGGCCGCCACCGGCCGTGGCCGCCACCGGCCGAGGCCGCCACCGCCGAGGCCGCCACCGGCCGAGGCCGCCACCGGCCGAGGCTGCCTTGGCCTTGTCCGCACTGCCGTGACCGTTCCCGACACTGTCGTGGCCATGTCGGGTGGTGCATTGGTCTGTAGAGCCCTTGGTCATCGTTGTCTTCACACACATGAATAATTAAGTTAAATTTGTAATAATTTGTTATTAATTTGATTTATTTTTTACTTTTGTAGGTTACTATAGTTGCTGTTTTTCACCGAGATTTGTACTTTATTTCAGGTATATATTTTTATTTTCTAGTTATTTTACATGTTTACAATATATGTTAGAAGATTTAATTATGTTGTTAATTTAGTGTGTAAATTGATAATTTACTTTAGCCAACAAATAAACCTGAATTTCATTATCTTTTACTGTTTAATTCATTAAATTTATAAAAAATGTTAATATTTCAAATTATATTCTTATTAGGCAACAATGTATATGAATAAAGCTTGGATGTACAGTCGATTAGAAAATGGATTTATCAGATATGATTTTGTTTCTGAACTTGAAAATTTTGTGAACTTTGCTAAGAGTCATCCAGAATGTATGAATGTTGTTGAATTACGGTGTCCGTGTAATCACAAGAAATGCAAAAATAGAGCCTTTCGTGATGAGGATACTGTGAGAGTTCATATATGTAGAAATAGGTTTGTGCCAAATTACTATAATTGGTATTATCATGGAGAACCCTATATGTATGAACCAATTGGACCTTCTGCTGGTTCAACTTCTGATAGACATGTTGTTCCACCAGATTTAACAACTAATATTGAAATGCAAACAATGGTTCAGGATGCGATGAATGTTGTTCAGTATTCTCAAGTAGATGAAATATCAACACATGAATATCAACAATTATATGAAATGTTAAAGGCCAGTGAAAGAGAAGTGTGGGAAGACATTCCTTCGGGTCATTCCCAACTATCAGTTGTAAGATTATTAAATTTGGAAGAAGAACATCATTTTTCAGAAAGATGTTACCATGACATATGTCAATTGATGTCAGAGTTGCTTCCTGCTGATAACATAATGACTGATAACTTTTATAATACAAAAAACTTGGTCAAAGGTTTAGGTTTGCCGGTTGAGAAGATTGATTGTTGTATAAATAACTACATGATCTTTTGGAATGAAGATAATGAACTGAGTGAATGCAAAGTATGTAGTCATCCTCGTTATAAGCCTCTTATTCGCATACCAGGGAAGAAGAAGAAAAAGATCGCTTGGAAAGTTATGTATTATTTTCCATTAACTACTAGACTTCAACATTTATATGCATCCACTGCTACAGCTAGTCACATGATATGACATCATGAGCATGCGCACGAAGGAGGTGTAATGTGTCATCCTTATGATTCTCCTGTATGGAAACATCTTGATAGTGTGTTTCCTTCATTTCATATGGAACCACATAATGTGAGATTGCGACTTTCTGTACATGGATTTCAACCATTTGGTCAGTCAGGACAGCAGTATTCTTCTTGGCCAGTGATATTAACACCGTATAATTTACCGCCATGGATGTGCATAAAAGATGAATTTATGTTCCTTACTGTATTGATTCATGGTCCAGCCAATCCTAAAGAGAAGATAGATATTTTTCTCCAACCTCTGATTGCTGAGTTGAATGATTTATGGAATGTAGGGTCCTTGACTTATGATGTTGCAAGTAAAACTAATTTTACATTACATGTTACATTATTATGGACAATTAGTGATTTTCCAGCATACTCGATGTTGTAGGATGGAGCACATCTGGAAAATTAGCATGCCCACATTGCATGATGGAGTCTGATGCATTTTCATTACATTGTAGTGGGAAGGTATCTTGGTTCGATAACCAACGTAAATTTTTACCTGTTGATCACCCTTTTAGGCTAAATAAAAAAAAATCCTAAAGAATGTTATAGTGAGAAAATCTCCTCCAGTGATTGCTTCAGGTGAAGATATCATTGAACAAATTGACAGTTATGAATTTCTACCAGTTTCTCAACCTAGTTCTGATGACATAAATAAGTACATTGTTCAGATGTGCAAGTGTGGATGGAAGAAAAGGAGTATATTTTGGGAGCTGCCTTATTGGAAGTACCTGCTCATTCGACATAATTTAGATGTTATGCATGTTGAAAAAAATATCTTTGATAATATCTTCAACACTGTGATGAACGTGCCTGGAAAAACTAAAGACACTACAAAATCACATGAAGAATTAAAAGAGCTAGTTAACAGGCCAGAATTGCATCAGGATGAAATATCTAATAGATTTCCAAAGGCTTGTTATACATTGGACAAAGATGAAAAGCAAGCTTCATGTAGTTAGTTGAAAGAAATAAAATTTTCAGATGGGTATGCTTCTAATATGGCTAGATGCGTCGATATGAACAGATTAAAAATGTTTGGAATGAAAAGTCATGACTGTCATGTGTTTATGCAAAGACTTATTCCAATAGCTTTTCATGACTTACTTCCTCAAAATGTCTGGGAACCGCTCACAGAATTAAATCTATTTTTTAGAGATTTGACGGCAACATGTATTATGGTGGATGATATGGTTCGCCTGAAAACAGACATTCCTCTCATACTATGTAAGCTGGAACGAATTTTTCCTCCTAGTTTTTTTGATTCAATGGAACATCTACTAGTGTATTTACCATACGAGACACAAATAGCTGGTCCTGTTCAGTACAGATGGATGTATCCATTCGAATGATTTTTGAGAAAATTAAAGAATAATGTTCGTAACAAAGCAAGAGTTGAGGGGCCAATTACTCTGGTTGAAGAAGCATCTTCTTTCTGCTCTTATTATTTTGCTAATCATGTAAAACCAGACATCGCAAATGTTCTAGAAATTTTGATGATGCTCAACCGATAGACCCATTAATGCTTTCTATTTTCAAGTATCCTGGCAAGGCAATTGGTGCATCTTCATCTAGATTTTTAACTGAATAGGAATACCATGCTATCAGAACATACATACTTCTAAATTGTCATGATATCAAACCATATATAAAGTAAGTTTACTTCCTTAATAAAACTATAATTCATTTTGAAATTTTACGATGAGGATTTAAAATATTTTAATTATATATGAAATTCTTTGTCAGCTTATACGAACAACAACTATATTTGCAAAATCCATTATTTGGTGCAAGTGAGATAACTGCAAAGTTAGAGACGAAATTTGCATTATGGTTCAAAATATATGTAAGTTAAAGCAATTTAAATTTAATAATTTTTTAGTTATAACAAATATTATTCAATCTCAAAATTTATATTAAAATTAATTTTATAAGTGAAAGATCGAAGAATTTCAAATGTCGAAGATGATAGGATATTGAATCATGCATCAGGTCCTCTCCGTAAAATAATGGTTTACTCTGGTTACTATGTTAATGGCCTCAAATTCCATGTTAGACATCGAGAATCAAGCATGTTAACCTTTAATTCTGGTATATGCGTTAAAGGATGTATGGAGAATAGTAACATTGAGTTTGATTATTATGGTATACTTGACGAAATCATAGAGGTTGAATATCCTGCATTACCTTTAAAAAGATGTGTGTTGTTCAAATGTGAATGGTATGATCCGACCCCAAGAACAGGTACTCGAATACATCCAAATTATAATTTAGTTGAGGTTAATGCCAACAAAAGGTTCAATAAGTTTGAGCCTTTCATCTTCGGAGTACAAGCGGGTCAAGTTTTCTATCTTGAATACTCTAGGAGGAGATAAAGATCTAGTTAATGGTTGTTTATTTGTCGAATGAAGGCTCGCTCAACCATATAAATGTCGAACACCCTCACTGCTGTTAACCATGATGCATTTCAGAATGATTATATAGAGAGATATTCAGTTGATTCACAACTCGAATCTACATCTCAATTATTTGTAGATATTAAAGTCACATACGAGGATATAGATGATGGAGATATTGTTGGAACCAGATGGCTAGAGAGGGGGGGTGAATATAGCCAAACACTTGGACTTAAAGGCTTTATCAAATTTCTGCACTCAAACTTATCAGTAGCACAGCGGAAGTAGCAAACACAGAGTAAGCAGAAAACAGAAAACGAAAGCAACCAAACACAACTAGCAAGATCGCTAACAAGGAGGGTTTACAAGGTTCGGGAATAACTTGCCCCTACTCCTTGGCGTGCCCTTAAGGTGGGTGATCCCTTGATCGTCGACAAATCAAGCCCCGGTTATCACCGGATAGAAAGCAACCTCTTTCTCGGTGGAGAATCCTCTCCACAGCGTTTCAATCACAAATATATGTTTAAGCACAATGAAACAACAAGAAAGATCTTACTTAGCACTTAGCAAAGACAAGAACACAGCAAGCTCCCTCAGAGCTCCACCCAGCGACGATCTCATGCAAGAGCCTTCTCCTCGTGTTTTCTCGCTGTTAGACTCGAAGCTTCTTGTTCCTTCCTTCAAGTGCTCAAGCAAGGGCTGGTTGCTTCTCAGATCTCAATGGCTTGCTCATGGTATGATGGAACAGCAAGAACACAAGCACGTAGCAAGCCAAAAACTTAGCAGCAATACTGATTCGTAGAGTTGTTGTTGAAGACTTCTCGCACCCGGCGCTTAAGTCTTCTCCACATAGCTCCAGGTCACCATCCCACAACAGCCTCCAACTACTCTCCTGCAACCACCAGCCACCACTGAGCCCTTCTGGATCTCCTGAGCTCCCCTCAGACCAGCCCCAGACAGCATCTCCAGCCAGCGCCAGCGCCCGTTGCAACCTGGAATGGAAAACAGACAAACCTGCTCCATGGAAAGCCTCCATTGACTTCTCCTTGAGTGTTTGAATCCTTCCCTATCACCTGCAGCTTCATCAGATCATTAGAGCAGCATATCAAACAGAAAATTAAGCATCAGAGATTAAGCGCAGAGAATCGGATATGTTCAGACGCGATCAGACCGTCTGACAGTGCATTTTGAATTAAAGTGATTGGTCACCGGACCGATCAGAGGGTCTCCTGATCGGTCACCAGACCGATCAGGATGGGTTCAGACCGATTAGGCTTCGTCCTGATCGATCCCCAACGCTCAATCAGAAATCGCGATTTCTTTGGGACTCTCCTGGATCGATCACCAGACCGATCTCAGGTTGTGGATCGATCACCGGACCGATCCACCCCTATTCCAGGCGATTTATGAGTTTCGCAGTCCAAACCTCCTGATCGTTTGTCAGACCGATCAGGGAGCCTCTTGATCGGTCACCAGTCCGATCAGATCATGACCAGACCGATCAGGCTCCGTCCTGATCGATCTTAGTGAGGAACTCGCAAAGCTGGATCGTTCTCCAGAACGATCTGCACAGTGAGCCAGATCGGTCACCAGACCGATCAGGAGCAGATCAGCAGCGGAACTCAACCTCACTGAGTGCTCCCTGATCGGTCACCAGACCGATCAGGAGCCAGTCAGTGGGTGAAATGCATACTCTCTGATCGGTCACCAGATCGATCAGGAGCCGCACAGTAGGTTCCTAACCTCACTGTGTGCTCTCTGATCGGTTACCAGACTGATCAGTCATTGCTGGATCGGCCACCAGACCGATCCACGACAGAGCAGCGTGCCTGCTTCCCTGATCGATCACCAGACCGATCCAGGGACTCAAACCTAGCCCTCCAAGCTAAGTTTTCATCCACCTTAGCCCTCCAAGCTAAGGATTTTTCACTTAACCCTCCAAGTTGGGAATTTGCACCTAACCCTCCAAGTTAGGACTTTTCACCTAGCCCTCCAAGCTAGGACTTTTCACCCAACTCTTCCGAATTAGGACTTTTCCATACCTAGCCCTCCAAGCTAGGACCTGACCCTCTAAGCCAGGACTTTTTTACCTAACTCTCCAAGATGAGAATTTTCACCTAACCCTCCAAGTTAGGACTTTTCACCTAGCCCTCCAAGATAGGACTTTTCACCCACCTCTTCCGAATTAGGACTTTTCAACACCTAGCCCTCCAAGCTAGGATTTTCCACACCTAATCCTCCAGGTCAGGATCTTCTAACACCTAGCCCTCCAAGCTAGGATTTTCCATACCATGCCTGATCCCCGATCAGGACTTAATCATAATCATCAAAATCATCAACCTAAAATAAAATCGATGTCAACACCAAAACAACAATCAGGGTCAGACTGCATCAACAGATATGTCCAACAGTGATGAAGTTGTTGAACTAACAAAGTTTAACGATGAGGATTTAGAAGCTGCTACTATTGATTAATTATGATAGGATATTATGTTTTTTGGTTATCATGTAAGTTATGCATTAATTTTATTTTTTATTTATATGATTATATCTTCACACTTTATTATGATTTATTATAATTTTTTTGTAGATATTATTATGGCATAGCAGCAGCAAGAGTAGCAGCCAGATCAGCAGCAAACACCACTCCATGGCTACATGGTTCTAAAAATTGTTGGAGAATCGTAAGTATTTTTTATTAATATTAGTTATGTTCATATCTGATTTTAGTTATAATATATTTTGAATATTTTAATTATTTTTTTGCAGATTCACTCCGGATGGCCACAGAGTATCATCGTATATCACTGAAAAATTTAAAGAAAGAATGTGCACTGTTGGTCTGACATGGAGACATGTAAATAAGGAGACTAAGACATTTTATTATAATGAATTTATAGTAAGTATATTTAATATATTTACTATTCTAAAATTTTATAAACTCATTTTAATAATTTGCATTGCAGAAAAAATATACATGAGAGGACGGACACGAGACAGAATTTAAAAATACCTGAAATATTTATTGTGTCAAATTGTACTGAGACCACATGTATTATTTAAGAAAGAAGGAGACGCGACCGTCGTATGTTAATTCCGAGACCTGGGGTGTATGGATGACCACCTGGGCAGAACAAAGATAGAAGGAAAATGCTGAAAAGGCTCGAGCCAACAGAAATACAGAGTCAGGTGGCCCGAGCACCAGAACAGCCTGACATTCATCTGGATCTAAATCTATTGTTGAGCATACCATGGACTTGGTGAGTTTAATTCAAAGCTACCTTATTGCAGGTAAATTTTGCTTTTATCAATTACAAAACTCATATAATTAGGTACTAATCAATTTGTGTATACAGGAACGAGATCTTGCTCGCTAGCTCACTTATGTGGAGGTCTTTTTGAAGACCCATAAGAAGAAAAATGTGACCTTTGTCGATTCTCGATCACAGGCGATACACGTATAATTATTATGATTATTCTATTTAATTGTTTCTATCTTTATTAACGTTAGTAATTGTATACAATTTAAATATTAATCTAATAATCCTTTTTCATATAGGATCAAATTACAAATAGAGTGGTCGAGGCATCTCAGCCATCAATAGAGGAGGGGAGTCACAGATTTTATCCATCGACCAGCTGAATGAGATATATTATGATGTTGTCGGTGGACGGACAAAAAACTCCACCCTCTACGGGCTTGGCTCACAGGCCAAAGTTGCATTAGATCGTTTAAGGATGCCCAGGGGTTGTGCGACTTCGTCTGCTTCTTCTTTTGAGGTGCAGTCTTTACGACAAGAAAATCAAGAATTGCCACCATGGATCAGAAGATGGATCAGTGGATTGCCACTGAGGCGCAGAGGAGAGCGGAGGAGGAGAAGAGGAGAGCTGAGGAGGAGCTGAGGAGAGAGGAGGAGCGGAGGAGAGCGGAGGAGGATAGGAGGAGGGCGGAGGACGATCAGAGGAGAGCGGAGAAGGATCGGAGGAGAGAGGCCAACCATAAAGTTTTAATGAATCATATGTTGGCGGTCATAACTACTTTCATCTCTCCAACACAAACACAGCACAGTTTTGAGTTACAGGAGACTCAAGATCCAACAGACGGTGGCGAGTAGATTTTTTTGAGGTATGTTAAATTATAACAAGATATTTAGATTTTTTTTGAGTAATTAATATTACTAATAAGGCTGACAGATTTACTTTGGTTTTATTTAATTAGGCTTGTCCTTTATGTAGACTATGAATATATGTAGCTATTAAATTTTGAGTAAATCGTACAATTACTTTTATGTATATATAATAAAGCACAAGCAAGAAGCAACTTAGTTAATGGAGGTGTGCTTTGTTGCTTCTCAAGTATGACATATCTTGAGTTTCGTTCAATTGAAAATAGGATGGTATGGTATCTAGGCCAAAGAAAATCCCTCTAAAGTTCCTGTAAACTCTTACTATAGCTAGCATGCAGTAACTTGAAATTAATGTGTAAGCTTTAAATATCTGCATCCTGCATAATTGAATGTTACATTTATATTCCCTTATGTTTGTTAGGCAATATGTTTGTTAGGCTCCTATATTTTTCCATCCAATTCTTTGCTTGTAGTATATTATACTTTCTTTTGATATTGTCAAGAGCAAGTTAGAAGCTTTAAAATTATCCATCAACCTTATTCTCTAATGGTTTTCATGTCATCTTGAATTATGCAAAGCTTAAGGAAATATATGTTGAGACAGGTTTACCTCTCTCTAATTGCCCCCAACAACCTTCTGTTTCGGTAAGTTTAAATATTGTGTCAGCAATCTGCATTATGTTGCTTTATGCTTAATCTGTAAACTGCTAATTGCACAAGGCCTTAACAAAACAACAATCCTTATGCATCACTATTGTTGTTCCATATGAAGGAATAGCTTGGCGGATTTCCTAAGCGAATAAGGGGTCGTTCATGAGAGACCTCAAATTTAATCTGAATGGAGACCTATCTCCCAAACGACCATCTCGTCATCGTACTAATTGGCTCGAGTTACAACTTAGCCAAACTTGATAGTTAGGCCTTGTAACTCGCCTAGCCAATTGGTCGCGAAAAAGACGACGAGCAAATCGTCGATTTTTAAGTTTATTATCGGGGTCCATGACAATTAATTATCAACAATAATT
>JAGFNQ010002143.1:186368-264965 GCA_024364735.1 Boesenbergia rotunda
ACACAATATCTTCATTTCAAGAAGTGTTCAGTGCTGCTGATGAACCATTATGGTCTGGTTGTGACAGTCACACTAAATTATCTCTTACCGCAAGACTGTTAAATGTCAAAGCAGAGCATAATGTGTCACAAGATTGTTTTAATGATTTTGTTCAAGTTATTGGAGAGACATTGCCACGTGATCACATACTGCCTAATGATTTTTATAGTATGAAAAAACTCGTGAAAGAATTGGGTCTTCCGGTGCAAAGAATTGATGTTTGCAGAGATGGTTGTATGTTATATTGGGGAGTTGATGAAAATGCAGAGGTTTGTAAATTCTGTAATCAATCTCGGTACAAGAGAAGTAGAACTAATCAACAACGATGTAAATCATATAGTCAAATGTTTTATTTGCCCTTAACTCCTAGATTACAAAGACTTTATGCTTCAAAAGCAACTGCTGAACACATGACATGACATGCAAATCATCAAACAGAAGAGGGGCTAATGTGTCATCCATCAGATGCAGAGGCATGGAAGAATTTTGATAGAACATATCCGGAATTTGCAAAGGAGATTAGAAACATTAGATTAGGTCTATGTGCAGATGGGTTTGCTCCGTTTGGCAAATCAGGAAGAAACTATTCATGTTGGCCAGTTATCTTAACTCCGTATAATCTTCCACCTGGGATGTGCATGAAAACACCTTATATGTTTTTAACTTTAGTTGTACCTGGCCCGCAAAATCCGAAGAAGTTAATAGATATTTATATGCAACCACTGATTGCAGAACTTAAACAATTATGGGATGAAGGTGTTTCTACATACGATGTTCATACTAATCAGACGTTTGTAATGAAGGTTGCTCTTCTTTGGACAATAAATGACTTTCCTGCTTATGGTATGTTATCCGGTTGGAGTACCGCTGGGATCTTAGGATGCCCAATATGTATGGAGAGATCAAAGTCTATCAGATTGAAACATGGAAAGAAGCCGAGTTATTTTGACTGTCATAGACAATTTTTACCAACAAATCATAATTTCAGAAAAAATAAAAATGAATTCACCAAGAACAGAATTGAAAGAACACCTCCACCATTGAGATTAACTGGTGAACAGATATGGTGGCGAGTGGCTGACTTTTCATCTATTATTGAAAAGTCGTATGATACAACATATGAATATGGAAGAACACATAAATGGACTAAACGAAGTATATTTTGGAATTTACTATATTGGTATAGTCATTTGATTCATCATAATCTCGATGTAATGCATATTGAGAAGAATGTTTGTGATAATCTGATAAATACAGTAATGGATATCAATGGAAAAACCAAAGACAATTTGAATGCAAGAAAAGACTTGCGACTCCTTTGCAAAAGACCCACTCTCGATGTCGATGAAAATAGTAGAGGACCAAAGCCAAAGGCAATTTATACATTAAATAAGGATCAAAGACGTGTTGTTTGTGAATGGTTTAAATCATTGAAATTTCCAGATGCCTATGTCTCTAATCTCGGAAGATGTGTTGATTTGAAGGAATACAAATTGATTGGTTTGAAAAGTCATGATTGCCATATAATCATGCAAAGACTTATTCCTATTGCTTTTAAGGAATTCTTACCGAATTTTGTTTGGGGTGCCATTAGCGAGTTAAGCATTTTCTTACATGATATATGTTCAACAGTTTTAAGACATTCACACATGGAGGCGTTAGAGAGACACATTCCAATTATTTTGTGTAATTTGGAAAGGATTTTTCCACCTTCATTTTTTGATTCCATGGAACATCTTTTGGTTCATTTGCCATACGAGGCCAAAGTTGGAGGACCTGTACATTTTCGCTGGATGTATCCATTTGAAAGGTAAAATATTCTAAGACAATATCTTAATGCATAGTAATTATTTCATTTTATTATATATTAATATCTAATATAAGTTATTTTATTACAATTAGATTTCTATATCATTTGAAGAAAAAAATTAAAATAAGGCACGAGTTGAAGCTTCTATTGTTAATGCATATATTGTGGAAGAAATTACAACTTTTGCATCTTATTATTTTGAACCCCACGTTCAAAGCAAGAGACGGAGACCAGGAAGAAATGATGAGGGTCCTATTGATCCTAATTTTAACTCATTCTCAATTTTTAATTATCTTGGTCGACCAAGTGGACAATGTAAAGAGAGATACTTAACTGGTCAAGAATGGCGGGCAGCGCATACATATATTTTACTTAATTGTCCTGAAGTATCGCCATATTACCAGTAAGTATATATTCTCTCAATTTCCAATTTTTGTGTTAAATTGATTGCATAATTTTTTTTTTTGATGGTAGGATTTTTCAAAACTTATATTCTGAATTATCGACACACGAGTTTGATCGTTTATGTGAAGAAGAATTTGCACCATGGTTCAAATCATATGTAAGTATAAAATCCAAATTTGGTTTTATATAAACTTATTTTTAACAATTGATATCTTTGTCATTAGGTTCATGATAATCGAACTCACATTCAACATGAAATGTTGTTCCATCTATCATGGGGTCCAAAAGCATTGGTACGCACTTGGCCAGCTTATTTTATAAATGGATATAATTTTCATACTCAAGAATATGGCATGGGCAAGAGTACAATGAATAGTGGAGTTTGTGTAAAATCATCAAATGATGAAGATCCAAGCAATGATTTTTATGGTTTGCTGGATGAAATTATAGAGGTAGAATATCCTGGCCCAGCTATGCGAGTTATTCTATTCATGTGTCATTGGTTTGACCCTATCAAAGGGATGAATGTGCATCCACAGTATAATTTGGTTGAAATAAATCATAAGAGATTGTATAAGAGATATGAACCATTTATATTGGCACAACAAGCAATTCAAGTATTTTATGCTTCATATCCTAGTTTGAAACGTGACAAATTGGATTGGTGGGCTGTTTGTAAAACGAAAGCACGGAAAAAATTGAGGAACGTTGGGAAGACATTGCATATCAACAAGAGCAAGTTGTAAATACATTTCAGACAGAGGAATATAATATTCCAACATTACAAGATCCCAGTGGAATAGTGATAAATGTGGATGCAAGTGAAATTGATGATGATGATGATGATGATGATGACGACGATGATGATGAAGAAGATGATGATGAGGAGGAGGAGGAGGACGAGGTGGAGGATGAGGATGACAATGACAATGAGGACGTTGATTTTTGATGATGGGTAAGTTTATTATCTTAATATAAAAAATTAATGTATAGTTGATATCTCATTTGTAATCTTATATATATTATTTGTTAATGCTTTATATTTCTTGCTATTTATAGGTCATCACAGGTGATATTTTGTTGTCACAGGATTTGCACATTTTCTTTATCTCTACGAATATGGTAAGGTTTTCTTTTCTACAACTTATTTTATTTTCTATGTACCATTATATTTTTTTTAGTCTTACATCTTATAGTTCAATTCCAATGACAGAGATATCATTTTCTAGGCTTGTAGTAAGTTCTTAGTTTTTAGATTTATTTGACATATATACTTGTTTGTATAGTTGGGTTTTATCTTGCCTGCATTAATATGGAAGTCTGAGTTTCCTTTATGGTCTTTATCATTGAGATCCTCAATAATAGTAGTGCAGAAGAGCATGGAGGTATTATGCTATCTATATTACTGTCTGTACTATTTCTTTTCATTGTATTGTATTAGAGCATCATACACTAAGATTGTTGTTCCATTTCATGAATATCTTACTTTTTCTCTTCAATGTTATCAGGTACTATACAGATCATTTTGAAGGATAGCGACAGGTCATTTGCTCTCATTTCTCCATGTCACCTAGAAGCTTGTTGAGGTTTTTGTAATAGGAAATTTAACTCATTACCTTGTAATTATGACAGTCATTATCTTTTGAGTTGATATTGACTTCTTCTATGTAAACTATTACATTTATTGTTTGTGATTTTGTTATCATGTAAAGTATAATATTTATTGTTTTAAATTTCATTTAATCAAACTATGAATTAGTTTTAATCTTTGTCTTTAAATTTTCTTTTTTTTTTAATCTTGCTATTGATGGATAATCAATTAGAGTGTATTGTAGTTGAAAATTATGAGAAAATAAAATAGGTATCGATTTTATTTCTAATTATTTGAGATTTGTTTTATTAAAATTTTATTTATAAATATAATTTTTAATCAACTAGAGCATATTGTAATTGAAAATCTTGAGAAAATAAAACAGGTATCAATTTTGAATCTAATGATTTGAGATTTATTTTAATAAAATTTTATTTATAAATATAATTTTTAAAACATTTTAATCATTTTGCGATGACTTTTGCGACAAAAATATTTTTGTCGCAAAATTATCGATATTACTGTTTATCGAAAATTTGCGACGAATTTTGAATTTGTTGCTAAATTCGTTGCAAATCTGCGACAAATTTATAAAATTCGTCGCAGATTTTGCGACAATTTTATAAAATTTGTCGCAGAATCTGCGACAAATTTATAGAATTCGTCGCAGATTTTGTGACGAATTTAGGATTTGTTGCTAAATTCGTCGCAGATTCTGCGACAAATTTATAAAATTTGTCGCAGAATCTAAAAAAAATTGTGGCAGATTTTAAAATAAATTAATATTTTCGTTGCAATAATCTGGGACGAGTCAAAAATTCGTCGCAAAATCTGCAACGAATTCCTAAATTTGTCGCAAAATCTGCGACAAATTTAGATATTTGTTGTAGATATTTTGCGATGAATTCTGAAATTCGTCACAAATTTTGCGACAAATTATAAAATTCGTCGCAGAATTTGCAACGAATTTTTAAATTTGTCGCAGATTTTTTGCGACGAATAAAAAATTTATTGCAGTTTTTGCAACAAGTTTTGTTTTCGTTCCAAAAAATCTGCGACAAATTTTATTATTCGTCGCAAATTTTGCGACAAATTTTTTATTCGTTGGAAATAATCTGCAACAAATTTTAAAATTCGTCGCAAATTCTGCGACAAATATTTATAATTTGTTGTAGATTTTTTGCAACGAATTTGAAAATTGGTCGCAGAATCTGCGACGAATTTAAAAATTTGTCACAAAATCTGCGACGAATTTTCAAATTCGTTGCAAAAATTTAGATAAATTATATTAAAATCTGCGACAAAGATTTGCGACGAATAATGAATTTGTCGCAAAATTTGCGAGAAATTCTTTTTTTTGTCGCAGAATATTGCGACGAGTATTTGGCGACGAATTTTTTTTGTCGCCAAATTTGTCGCAAAAATTTTTTACGACGAATTTTTTTTAAAAATTCGTCGCAAAATTTGTCGCAAAATCGAGTTTTTTTTGTAGTGAATGACAGGCTGACAGATATCAGACATAATTATTACTTGGCAGAGCCGCCTGACAAGTTGAATGTTAATATGAATGGGAAGAGACAGGGTGTCAGGCGGCTGTGTCAGGCGGCTGTGTCAGCCTCATAAAGCTACCAGAGCTGCCGGTTATACAGTCTGACAACTGACGCATCCTTAATGAGATGGGACGTCTCTGACATGGCAGAGGGCTTTCCTTCCCCTATATAAACCTCATTTGAGCCTCAGAGGGGGGCTCGCTGCCATTTTGCAACCTCAACTCCCCTTTGTGAGCCCTATTTCGGTCCGAGCCGAGTGACTTAAATTCTCTCTCTACTTGAGCTCGACCCCGACCTTCGAGTCACAGCAGACCGGGTCATCCTGGTCAGACCGAGTCATCCGAGCGAGAACCGGTCTTCGCTCTTCGACAGGATCAAATTTGGCGCCGTCTGTGGGAATTTGCCTGATCGAAAGCTGAAGATGAGTGACTCCAATGGGGTGACCGTGATGCTCTCACAGGAAGACCTTGATCTGCTGGTAGTCGCTAAAGCTCAGAAATTGGCAGCAGAGCAGAAGACTGTCGCTCGCCCGACTCAGGAGGGTCCTTCCGAGCCAGCAGCTCGCATTGGCACAGAAGGTGAAGTTCACCCGGGCAGTAGTCCCTACTTCCCTCAAGTGCTCTTTGGCCCGACTGAGGGTGCGGGACAGTCCAATCCTCAAGAAGTCCCTTCTAGCCAAGCAGGACTTAACAAAGGGAAGGCCCAGATTATCCAGGCCCTGGCTGAGCGCACTGGATTCCCTTTCCCAAGTCAAGTTCTACAAGAGCCAGTCCCCAAGAATTTCTGGCTCTTGTCCATTCCGGAATATGAAGGAGCTACAGATCCAAAGGGATACCTGATAAAGTTTAAGAATGCAGCTTTGCTGAATCAAATACACGGATAATATCAAGTGTCGAGCGTTCCTGACCACCCTGACAGGGTCCGCTCAGCGTTGGTTCGACAGACTCCTGGAGGGGTCTGCTCCTCTGACTCAAAAGGAGAAGCACCAACCGTGTATAGACTCTTCCTTCCATTATAAGCTGGCAGTCGCATTCCCAAAGTGTTATCCTTGCCCAACTTGACAAGATCGGAGATAATGTTCCTATTGGCGACACTAGATACTAACTCCGGCGATATGCTCACATCATAGTGGAAAAGAGTCAAAGTAGTCGAGGAGGTGAGCAAGCTAAAGCCTCGAGGGGGAGAACCCTTCCTGATGATCAAGGGGTTGGGGTCAGGAGCCTGTTGTTTGTAAGATGCTCAAGGAAAGAAGCTGAGAAGGTCGTGGAGTGCAACACACTTAAAATTGTATCGTGAGGAAAGTTGAGTTGAGTGACCTTTGTAATTGTAACACGGGAACATGATAGTGAAACTCAAGGCACCTGAAAGGCAGCTCTTGCAGGTTATAAGTGGGCGTGCTCCCACGCACCCACCGGACTCGGTGCCGGCCGGGCGTGGCGCTCCACGTTCGGTCGGGCCCGGTCGGGCGTGGCGTTCCACGTTCGGCAGGGTAAGCCAGATGGTATCCAGACTCTTGCTCTTGCAAGTTATAAGTGGGCATGCTCCCACGCACCCACCGGACTCGACGCCGATCGGGCGTGGCGTCCCACGTTCGGTTGGGCCCGGTCGGGCGTGGCGTTCCACGCTCGGTCAGGGTAAGTCGGACAGTGTCCAGACTCTTGCTAAGGCAAGTTATAAGTGGACATGCTCCCACGCACCCACCGGACTCGACGCCGATCGGGCGTGGCGTTCCACGTTCGGTCGGGCCCGGTCGGGCGTGGCGGCCCACGCTCGGTCAGGGTAAGTCGGACGGTGTCCAGACTCTTGCTAAGGCAAGTTATAAGCGGGCATGCTCCCACGCACCCACCGGACTCGGCGCCGATCGGGCGTGGCGTTCCACGTTCGGTCGGGCCCGGTCGGGCGTGGCATTCCACGCTCGGTCAGGGTAAGCCAGACGGTGTCCAGACTCTTGCTAAGGCAAGTTATAAGTGGGCATGCTCCCACGCACCCACCGGACTCGGCGCCGATCGGGTGTGGCGTTCCACGTTCGGTCGGGCCCGGTGGGGCGTGGCGTTCCACGCTCGGTCAGGGTAAGCCAGACGGTGTCCAGACTCCTGCCTTTGCATGTGACAAATGGGCATACTCCCCTACAACCATCGACCTCTCGGCGGACCGGGCGTGGCTGCCCACGCTCCATTAAGGTCTCCCGAGCGACATTGAGACACTTGCTCTTCAGCAAGTTATAAAGGTGATTGCTCACCCGACTCAACTACTTAGCCGCTTTGCTCGGCACTCAGCCGCTCTGCTCGGCACTCAGTCGCTTTGCTCGGCACTTAGCTACCTAGCCGCATTGCTCGGCACTCAGCCGCTCTGCTCGGCACTCAGCCGCTCTGCTCGGCACTCAGCTACCTAGCCGCACTGCTCGGCACTCAGCCGCTCTGCTCGGCACTTAGCCGCATTGCTCGGCACTCAGCTACTCAACTACTCAGCTTGGCACTCAACCACTCTGCTATGACATCGGCTCAACACTCCGTCATTCGGCTCTGCCACCCGCCAGGCAATTAATCACTCTACCCAGTTGCTTGCCTACTCAGCTATTACTCAGTCGTTTACTCGGCTCTACGCCACATGCGTGGCAGCCGCAACCATTTGCTTGGTTCGGCAAAAATGCTTAGTTGTTTGCCATACACAGATTTGTCACTCGTCCAACACGATCCAATTGCTCACTGGACATAATTAAATACTCTAGCGGCGACATTCCGAGGGATGACGTACTGATTGGCTAGGTAAAATCCAATCCGTAACTTCTGATTGGTTGCTCTTCTATCAAAGGAGAACCATTCCACCCTAATTCTAGGATGGAAAGTATGGGTGGAATAAGTCAAACCACTAGATTTAGTCTAGTCAGTCAAACTCGCGTCTCCTTCGACTAGACTTGAAGGGGAGGCTTGTGATCCGGGGAGATAAACGCGTGGTAGATGCATTGATGCCTGACTTGACAGGGGACTCGACATTTAAGGATAAAGATCTTCAGATCATGATGAGGGTCAGGGGTGCGAAAGTAAGGTTTATCCGACCGGGCAAGCCGCCTAGTCAGTCGGACTTGACGCCTCCTTCGACTAGACTTGAAGGGGAGACTTGTGATCCGGTCGGGTAAGTTTTTGGATCAGATTAGGAGCCCGGTCGAATTCGAGCTAACATGACCCAAATCAAGGAGAGTCAAACCGATTCATTCTTAGGTTTACGGGCCCGACCCGAAGATCGACCAAGGGTCACTCGGGGTCGGACACCCGAGGTCATCCGAGGCCACCCGAGGTCATCCGAGGTCATCCGAGGTCAGTCACTCGGGGTCGGACACCCGAGGTCATCCGAGGTCAGTCACTCGGGGTCGGACACCCGAGGTCATCCGAGGCCATCCGAGGTCACCCCGAGGTCATCCGAGGACACCCGAGGTCATCCAAGGTCGGACACTCGGGGCCGACCTCCCGAGCTATGCACTCCCGGATGGACGCCCTAAGTCAGACGTTGGTGGTTGGTCACCCGAGGCCAAGGAACCCCTAGCCGAGCTCCCTGAAAGCACTCACCGAACATAGGCTCAGGGTCCAAACTTATCCAACTGATCTGGATTATTGATTGGGACGAACCCACCTAATAACAATGGAATTACCTCAATAATGACAGGCTGACAGATATCAGACATAATTATTACTTGGCAGAGCCGCCTGACAAGTTGAATGTTAATATGAATGGGAAGAGACAGGGGTGTCAGGCGGCTGTGTCAGCCTCATAAAGCTACCAGAGCTGCCGGTTATACAGTCTGACAACTGACGCATCCTTAATGAGATGGGACGTCTCTGACATGGCAGAGGGCTTTCCTTCCCCTATATAAACCTCATTTGAGCCTCAGAGGGGGGATCGCTGCCATTTTGCAACCACTCCACCATATTGAGAGCTCAACTTCGGTCCGACCTCCCAAACTACAGCAGACCGAGTCATCCGAGCGAGAACGGATCTTCGCTTGTCGACAAGATCAATATATATAATATATGATATATGAATCAGGGAGGGCAATCTTTGTGAGAGTAATTAAACGTTGTTGTTGAGACTGTGGGTGCAGCCGGAACTAATTGCCGATCAACTAAACGTTCTTGTTGACGTGGTTTATGGGGTTAGCAGGTAAAGAACAAGCGAACTCTTTGATCGATGATTTTTTTACTATTAAAGGATGTAATGAGTTTTAGAAATCGAATTACCAATTGATTCAATTTATATATATATAACTCCACTTAGAAACGGAAAAAAGGGAGGCAGCATCAAACAAGCAGTACATCGTACAATC
This sequence comes from Boesenbergia rotunda, assembly GCA_024364735.1. Lineage (NCBI taxonomy): Eukaryota > Viridiplantae > Streptophyta > Magnoliopsida > Zingiberales > Zingiberaceae > Boesenbergia > Boesenbergia rotunda. The sequence continues at coordinate 196,082 of JAGFNQ010002143.1, forward strand.
TTCTTCAGGGCAAACAATCTTTTATTTCATTTTGATCATTCAAGAGCCGTTTATATATGCCCAAGATCGACAGATACAAGAAACAACAACACCCATTAGACGTATAGTTTGTTTCCGGCACATCTTACAAGGCAAGAGAACGCTTATTTCTATGCTATGGCATTCTTTTCATCAAGGTCGGCAACCTGTACGTATTTACAGCACATCCAACATCACCGAAGAGACGCACATCCCCTCCCATTACTCCTTTGTTCCATCTTCATCAGCTGCCTCACGAGCTACTTGGTCAGCAGAAACAATGCCATTGGAATTCTCTTTCGTTCCATCCCCAGCTGCATCTTGAGCAACTTTGTCAGCATGCACAATGCCATTGGAGCTGATTGTCTTTCCATTATCTGATGTATCTTGAGCAGCTTTTTCAGCAGAAATGACTCCCTTGGTGCTGCCTTTCGTTCCATTTTCACCCTTCTCATGAACTATTTTGGCAGCAGCCACGATGTCATTGAAGTTATCAGTCTTGCGAAGTAAGATCTCAATCTGCACAGCAAAGTAGGGACGGCAAAACAAGCTACAACTTACAAACTAAGAACAAGAGAGGATGGCATTAAAAGAATGTGCAGCAGAGATTAAAAATAAACCTTCGCCTTCCGAACTAATCGCCCCTTTATTTCATCTTTTGTGCCAACTGTAGAGGTCTGGATCGCTGTTTGCATCACAACGATTTGGTTGGTTAGTTTAGTTCATATAAGATGTCTGTTCAAATCACTGTTGCTTACTCTTCGCAGTAGCCAGTCCATTATTTTTCAGGATTTCTGCAACCGTGACTACCGTGCCAATAGCTATCACCCAAAAGAAAAAGAAAAGCTATATTATTAGAAATTTTCTTTCTTTGAAACCATATATGTACATGGAAATATAAATAAAGATCCACATGAAGTGAAAAGTTACCCATTCCCAAAGCTGAGAGCTCAATCTCTTCGTGTTGCAACATGTACCTCTGTTATCAGGAATGGTTATAGTATAAAAGAAATTGCATTCATTCAAAACAAACTGTGGCAGTTAAAGAAAGATCCATCCATGAATGAAGGGTAATCAATGATAACCAAACAGTTCTTGTTTCCGATCTAAAGAATAAAGAAAGATCAAATTAAGCGATCCCCGCAAACTGCTAGAACGAGATCTTATAAGCAAATTACTGCCACAACTACATTGATCACTGAACGCTTATATAAATACAAAAGCAAAAAATATCGTTTTCAAAAATCAAATGCTACATTGATAAAGGCACAATTATCTCATAAACTACGATAAAGCAAAGAACCACTTATCCATAATCTCGCAATTCTAACTTAATTTCGTGAACTAAATGAAGAACACAAAAAATATTTCCTTGCAAAAAAATCCAGATCACATACGAATACGAGAAGGAACAAATCCAAGGGGGGATTGCAAAGCGGAAGAACATTCGTCAAAGCATAAAATCAAGATACCATCTCAAATCCTAATTTGGGAAAGGAACGGATCAGAGCGAACGAGACGAGCGATACCTTGGCGAGATTAACGTAGAAGAAGAGCGGCTTCTTGTTGGTGGATACCTGGATCCGGTTCTTCTTGCTACGCCCTGCCGCCGCCACTGCACCGTCGTAGCCGACCGCCTCTGTCATCGCCATCGCGCTCGCTCGATCGCTCTCGAATCTGAATCGGCCGCTCGCTGAACATTGGCGATCCGCGCTCTCGGAACCGTGCTATATAAACTTTGGTGGGCCAATGATCTCCCGCCACGTGGAAGCGATGAGCCAAGCGTCGCCTTGACGGTTGCTAGCGGCCGGTTCCGGCGTCCACCGTGCAAACTGTCCACATGACCAAATTGCCCCGGACGCGGTCCGAACCCGGTTCGATCCATGCAGATGTCAAAAGCCGTGAAATTCAATCAAATCGAACCGGACTGTTTTCGGTTCGGTTTGATTCTCGAATTATTAAAAGCAACAATATTTCTTGTATTTCAAATAATAATAAAAATATGTGAGATTCAGATCTCTAATTCAACAGGTATTTAGTGATACATGGTGTTACGTAATTGAAGGAGATTGAAAGGTAGTCCTCCACCTTAGCTTCGATGGTGTGTGGTGGGGGATTGATTGAAGATGCTTAAATAAATAATGGATTAATCTTCTGTAAATTAATCAAATTTGATAAATTTTTATTTTATTTTATTTTATTTTTCCAAATAAAAAAGATATTGATAAAAGCAATCGTTGACTAGACTTTTGCAGGGAGTCATAGGTCTGAGTTTTATAGTATCTAATTGTCGGGAGAATCTGTTGATGTCATTGGAAGCATCTTTGCTTTCAAAATGTTGGATTCAGACAAAAGATTAGAAAAGTACAAAGTCTGCACATTGTTTGCCTTCAATTGGCATCGTATAATCTTCAATAATATTGATATCCATAATGGAATTACTCCTGACCATACTGCCAATTAATCCATGGTCTCTAATATTGTCGATAAGCGGAGAGGACTCTTGCTCAAATAGTATAGTAAAACAGACGAGTCACAGTGGCACTTAAGGTCGGACCTAAGACCAAAGGGAAGAACAAACGAACAAGAGACAGGATAGTGAAGTCACGAGATGGTTGTGTGATGCCCTGAAGCCAATCCCCTTTTTTGAAGCACTGGGAGGACCTTATATAGGGGAGGGAGATGACCTCTGTCTTGTCTTGGCTGTCTTGTCTCATAAAAGTCAATCTTCTGACAGATAATCTTATGATAGCTTTACTTTCCCGAGGGTCTGACGTGGCTGCCAAAAGGTCATTCATCCATACTTATTGTCATTTCTCCATCAGGTATTAATGTTTGATATCTAGGACAGACCTGATTATGGCAGAGGTCTCTTCTTCATAATGAAAGATCTGCGGTATCTTTTTTTATCGAAAGAGTCTAATCGTAATTAAACGGCTCTGATCGTGCAGTAACCCAGACCTGTCTTATAATGTAGCTCTGCAAATCTATCTGGGCCTGGCCAATCGGCCGCAAGGAGTCATCTGGCAGGGCTCAGTTGTTCGACCATCAACGACTTTTGGGTGGGCAAGCCGCCTGTGAGTAGGTTCAGTCACCCCTGGTGCCTACCCGTCCGGCCGACCGGCCGACCGGCTGGGTATGCCCGACCCGACCGGACAGTCGGTCACAGGTCGCGAGCCGCTTCCTAGAGTGGGGCGGGTAATTTCAATGGCAAAACGAACAAATCGTCCGGTCGGGCATGACCGACCGGGACCGTCCGCTCGAAGCCCAAATACGTGCTTGGTACTCCTATTTTAAGGGAGTTTTAGGTGTATGTTTTCCCACTCACCCAGCTGAACATTTCCAATCGGTTATTGCCGACCGGGCTCATCCAGGCGGCCACTGCCAACTGGATATCCCTATGTCCATGAGCGCATTCATCTAGCTAGGTCAACATCCTGTGCGCCCGAACGTTTCTACCCGACCGGGCCACCTACCCGACCGGACTCCCTATCCGGTTGGATTACAGATCCATTTTTGATTAATCTGTGAAATCTTATTTTCACGGGATGGATTGATAACTAGCGCGAGGTACGGATTGGCCGGGATGCCTGGGCGAGTTTTGCCACCTGGAGTTGGCGAAATCATGATTATTCAATGATCAAAATTTCCATTTCTGCCTACTTTCAGAGGTCAAACGAGGCAGGCAGCTTTGGAATACTGCAAACAAACAAGAATAAAGAAGAACGAAAACTGTATATTTGGAGGAGACGGTGAAACTGTGATCTAAAAAATGGCACATCCGATGCATTGCAAACAAATTGGAGATCAGGACAAATTCTTAATCAGGCAGTGACAGAGCATTTGCCGGAAGGTATATTGATAAAGTAGCTTCCTTGAGGATTTGTGTGGGTGGAGCGTCGCCGCCCATGCTTAGGAATCCATGGAGGTGAATGGAAAGGCCTAATGATCAAGGAGAAAAAGGTGGATTGAATGGCAGAGATAGACGAGTTGGTGCTTGAGAGGGTTAAGAACAGGTTTGAGGTCTACCAACTGGTGGTTAGGAGATATCGCACCTTAACAAATAGCAAGGCTAAGCTACGAGAAGCTCCCACCAAGAACTTGTGAATAGAGAGATTGAGCAGAGTGGGTTGAGGAATTGAGAGAAAGATTTGTCATTTACCATCAGGCGAGGCGAGAGAAGTAATCTTATATTCAAAAGTTGGAATTTTGGGGGATGGCGATGGCCATCTGATGAGAGAGAGAGAGGAAAAGGGTTTAAAAGTTAGGGCAGAGAAAAACGAGGAAGCTTTCTGTCCTTGGGATCGGTGTGTCTCCGGATTGGGAGGATTCCGATTCACCTCGGTCGATCGGCTGTGTTTGAATTCGTGCTCTTCGAGGGGTGCGCGCACGGACAGCCGCCACCGCCGCCGCCGACTTTGCCCTTTTCCTTTTGCCCCCTTCCGCTCTCGTTCTCAGGTACTGAGCTTGGGATTTCTCGTGCTGCTGTTTTTGCTTTTCTCAATCACTTTCAATCGTATCATCTTTCTTCTTCAACGACGACGTATTCAATTCGCAATCAGCACGCTTCATGGTTCTTCGGATCAACATCAAGACCGTCTCAGCTCTTCTCCTGCTGTCTCCCTCTTTGTCCGTCTCCATCGCTTGATCTAATTAGTCTTCCTGGCTGTTTCCGAGAATCAAACTGTAGGTAGGTTTAATCAAGGGAGAAAGATATGCCTACTTTGTTTTCCGCATCTGATGATCAAAGTGGAACTGCTTCATATTCTGAATCAAAGTGGAATGCATTGGTCAGCAATACTCAAACCCAGCAGAATCATCTTGAGCTTCCTGTTGCCGCTGCTATCCTTTCACAAGGGGTAACCGGGCCATGTTCTGATATGCTCATCACACGTCTTGGTGATCATGTTTATAACTATTGGAAGGATGAGAGACATGAGATGCTATTTATGCAAACAATTGGCGATTCTATCAGTGGTTCGAGCAATCTACTTGTCGCCGATGATCCTCAGATGATTCTGCAGGCACAGTTAGGTATCACAAACGGGAAGAATCTGTCTTCGCAGCAGCCAAATGTACCAATGATGCAAAATCAAGGATTATCTCTCAGCCTTAGCAACGAAATCCCAGTTCCATCAATTCAGTACCTACCTGTTTGCTCGGATCTGTCTTTTACTGGTAATCATCAGTCGTTCGGGCATTCAAATCTGACAGCATTGATCCTAAATTCAAAGTACCTCAAGGCAGCACAAGAATTACTCAATGAAGTTGCTAATCTTGAGAAAGCTTTGAAGAAAAAAACTGAAGCTAAGACTTCAAACCCCAAAGAGATTGCTGTTATTTCTTCTGGTGAGCTCTCACCTTCTGAAAAGCAGGACCTTCATAGCAAGGTCACAAAGCTATTGGAGATGTTGGATGAGGTGCATGGCTTTCTTTCCTTTTCTTATGCATTCATTAATGCCTTTTCATATTTGTTTGATTGAGCATGTATATTAATAGGTTTCAACTATTTCTGATCATCACTACCTTCTCAAATAATGTGATGAGCATTTAGTGAAATCTGAGGAAAAATCAGAGTGGTCAAGCTAATTGCTTCACTGCGCCCTTAGAATGTTTATACCTCTGTTGGCACTCAGAATCTCAGATATGGTTATTTGAATTGAGCAATAATCAATATTTTACTTCTTTCTCATCAGAAAGTATTTGATTAGAGCATGTGCTTATGAATATCTTTCAAAATTATCTATAGAAAAATCTATTATTTTCTTACATGAAATGCTATTTTTAAAATAATCACTCAAGGAGCATCAACATTACATTTCGTTTCTCTTGATTCCAGGTTGACAGAAGATACAAACACTATTACCATCAGATGCAGATAATAGTGTCATATTTAGACACAATAGCTGGTTGTGGGGCGGCTAAACCATACACTTCTCTTGCTCTTCAAACAATCTCTTGTCATTTTCGTTGCTTGAGGGATGCCATCAGTGGCCAAATTCAAGTAGCAAGAAAAAGCCTTGGCGAACCAGATAACTCCAATAGTCTGAGTGGTGGCATATATCACCTTCGACACATAGATCAACAGTTAAGGCAACAGAGAGCCATGCAGCAATTTGGAGTGATGCAACCAAATGCCTGGAGGCCGCAAAGGGGTTTGCCTGAGTCATCCGTTTCAATTCTTCGTGCTTGGTTGTTTGAGCACTTCCTTCATCCGTAAGCCCAGATATCTTATTTTTACCAGGCTCATGTTGTAAATACAAAAGTCAGAGGATATGCTAACACTTGAATTAGCATCTACTTTGCAGTTACCCAAATGATTCTGAGAAGCTGATGCTTGCAAGACAGACAGGTCTGTCAAGAAATCAGGTATTATTTACTTATTCACCTGCGAACTACAAATCTTGTCAAGAAGGGATATTTTCTTCACTGTTGTGATTCTTTTCACTGTCCTCTTTCAACTAAAAATCATCTTTATTCTACTTGTTACAATTGATCTGTTTAACATAAGTGCTTCCTGACCGCGTAGCTGATGTTTCTACTGGATCATTGACAGTTGATTGTTAGTGATTCCAATTGTAGATTATGGGGATTCAGTAGGACCTTTGGATTGCATAACTGATAATCTATGCTATTTGTATGTTTTATCTATATTATAAAAGAACATTTAATAATGAAACTCCTTGCTCATTTCATGCTAGAAGTCTTTGAAGTGTTATTGATCCTACTTTACTTTTCTCCAGGTTACAAACTGGTTCATAAATGCACGAGTCCGCCTTTGGAAGCCTATGATTGAAGACATGTACAAGGAAGAGTTCGGTGACATCGAGATTGACTCAAACTCTTCTTCAGAAAATCCACCAAAAGCAAAGGAAAACATTCAATCCTCTGCTGACCGCGAGGAACCAAAAACCACAAATGCTGCCAGATGCCAAACAAGCCAGATATGCGACTCAAGGTCCTGTGTCATTCCTGCTATCGATGGGGTCGAGTCAGCTACTGCCTTCCAAAATGAACCAACTATTCAAGTCTCCAGTATGAATACAAAGATCAGTGACCAAAGGCCGATTGAAGGAGACTCAAGTTTTCTACAAGATCCTATTGACAATGCAGACCAAAGTGGGAGGCTTTTTGCATATCAGTTGGCCGAGCTAGGTCAGTATGGAAACAGTGGGGTGTCACTTACACTTGCCCTTCCTATATCAGACAATCAACAAGCTTTCTTGCATTGAGAGGGAACAGCATTTATGGCACCACCACTCCAGCTGTATCAGCCAGAAACCGATGCCTATGATTACTCAAATGTTGGGGATCAACAGCAAAGATTTGTTTCAACCAGAATAATTTGTTCTGAGATCCTTTTCGGGCATTGTTTCGGCCTTTACAGGAGAACACGAGTTTGTATAGCATGCAGTGTATCATAAATGGGTAGTTATTTGGTGCAATAATAGGTAATTTGCTGTAAAGATAGAATCATATGTTCTATAATTCAAAGGTCAAATCATGTAAAGTGTTGTATACTAGTTGAAATCATGGATGTCATCCCAGTCCATTTACTGTACTTTAAATTAATAAAACTGCTGGGATTTTATAATCAAACAGTGGCACTGTTCTTAATTGTTTATTATGTTTTCTTCTCCACAGTAATATACTTGAATGATGCGCCAAGTTTAGTATTGCATGCTTGGTCTGTGCAACAAAGTTGACAAATGAAGAAAAATACCCTGCAGAAGTTATATAATAATTCATCTAATTTTTTTTTCAGACCCATCTCTCTATTTTCTATGGAACTATTTGAATATAAGAGAACAAATTGGAGAAGATCCAGCATCACTGTTATGAAATTTCCAATGTCTAGAAGTAAATTCATGGCAAGACATAGAACAGCAAGTAAAAGGAATTTGATTCTCGCAACAATGACAAGTTCATCACCATACTTAAAGAAACATACCTCTATCAAAGCATAAGGAGGGAGAATTTTTCTCTACTTTCCTCTTGCTTTCTATTCTGGCGCTGTCTTCTGATTAAACTCAGACAGGCCAAACATCTAGGACTCCAAATAAGTAACTTGGAATGACAACAAATTCACACTTACTAATTGTCTTTCTGCTCTACTTGCAAATACCAGAATTTGATTACCTATCTTCGATTAACCTGCACTTTACAACTGCACCAGGATTTTCTGGGTGATCTTTCAAGCTACTAAGAACTTGCTCTGTGCTTTTGAAGCTCAATGCATTGGCTGAGCAACTGCAGAGCATATGGCTTCAACTGCAACTCTTTTCATGATATTTGGGCATGGATCCCCACCAAAGTTGGAGGTGGAGATTGCAACCATACACCTCTGCTGTCCAATGCACTTCTGTTCAAATCGAAAAGGAAAAGAAAAAAAAAGAAGATGATTTCACGTTTCCTTGTCAAAAAACAGTGACCAATAATTACTTTGGTGCTTTTCTATGGACAAACTAGAAATGCTTATCCAACAAGAGAAGGAAAAAAGAGAGGTGTTGAAACCTTTTCCAAAATACTGTTGGAATTTGATGAATGACATGCCCCCTGTTGGAAATTTCCACAAGTTCCAAGGGGTGTTCCGTAGCTAGCAAATTTAATGGCTGATATAACTTGCCCCGGGGTGCATCGGAGGTGGACCTTTGGCTTGTGGTGTTCTTCAGGCTGGCCATAACTCTCAATTTGCCAATTTTTTATCATGGGGTGCCATTCAGATACATCAGCACACACACTGGAGACGGATCTCTTCACTAGAGAAATTTTTGTCGCATCACCTCCTAGTTCTTCAAACACTACTAGTAGATTTCTTGATGGCTGTAACCACGTACGTGGCACATGGTACCTGAATATCCAACAATTAGCCCCCCTAATTTACTAAAATTTTCCTACTGAAATTGACAAACATAATCCTACTTCAATCCAACTAAAGGAGTAATAATATGAGTTCCTTCTGCCAGCATTTCAAAGAATAAATAGAATGCAAATATTTGTTTCTCATGAAAAAAATTACCATTGTTGGGTTGGTTGACTGCAGCCACTTTGACATTTTGGTGATCGATATGTTCCTGTGTAACTGCATGAATTGCAATATTCATTAGGGGCAGAAGCAGTCCAGTATCTTCCGATACTTTGTCCATTTATCCAAATGTTGCCCTTTCCCATACTACTCATATCCAAAGCTAAAGGCTCATCCCCATCAGGAGCATCAAAATATGCCTGCAAATGGTTGTCGAAGAAACTTAGATGCTAAAAGCTGTAATCTTACATAAGTAAGGTTGATGCACCTACCCTGTACCATGTTAAGGGCTGCTGACTTTGAGCTACCAATGAAGATTGCATCCATTCGACAGAGGAAGCACCCTCCAAGGAGTTTAAATTCATAGCTTCTCCTTTAAGACCAGTCTATGAAAGAAGAAGTCGAGGAAAAGTTATTGCTTTACCATGCTCGAAACTTACCGGTTTGTAAACAAAGCTATAATGGACAAGGGCAATAACCTGATATGACCATTGCTGCCATGTTAGGTCTTTACTTCCCCCATCAAACCCATGTAACACCACAGGACCTAGAACTCCAGTACTCCACAACTCATAATGCATGCCCGCGTTCTTCACCAAAAAATCTAGTTCAGTGTCTTATTCCTGACTAGAAAAATCTAGTTCATAGAAATGGCAAATAAGTAACTTACTGGTAGTCCAACAGCCACGCTTAACAGTGCAATTTTATTAGTTCCAGCACGAAGATTGACATTACCAGAAAATTTGAGCTTCCTATCCTCCCTGGTCCCGTAAGTGGAACCTATATGATAATAATCAATGTTTAAATTGTTTTGATGATCAAAGCCTTTAAGAACACATTTATATACCTGAGAGTTGTCCATTAATAAAGACATGAAGAGCATGACCAGCCGATCGGACTGTGAGAACAGGAAGCCGACCTCGTTGTAAGAATCCTTCAGTTGGATTGACATCAAGACTACAAAAAATAGCACAGTATTGTAATTGATTTAGTGAGTGAATCTTTATAGTGCAATCAAATACTAATCTCATAATGCATTGAAGAAAGGCAAACGAAAAAAATAAAACTGCATGGGTCTAGCTATGCTCAAATTGAAAAAGGTATGTTGGATAAAGTCACACCTAGTGATGTACCACAAGTAATCACTCGTATCCCTAGTGACATTTATCTGTTCTAGCAGCCCAGTTGAAGTGATCAATGAGTTTTCTCCCTGTGAAGCCACCTCCTCATCATAGGTCTCCCACATGAGTGACTGAGCATTAACCGGGCGCATTTGCATTTGGGATGTTTGAACTCCAACCTGTGGTAATTTGACAACAATGAAACTTTCTGAACAAAAAGGATGGCTCAAAAATAGCATCTCTTTTACATCTACCGACAAAGATGTTTATAGCATCTGACATCATCTGGTAAAACAATTTAACTTACCTTTGCAGTGTTGAATACCACATTTCTGCAGTCTGGTAAGATGCTGATCGACCATGGTGGGAGGCTGTAGTGCATGTTGTTGAACATTACCCTTGCGAAGGAATTTGAATCGTAATTTGCAAGGAAAGCTGCACATCCACTAGATTGGGAGCTGAAAACATGAGCCTAATATTGAAGGCAATCAATTAGCATCGGCAATTCAGGTTGATCTCCAATATCATGGAAACCTTATTCTAGTTATTGCTAACTTAGAATCTAACCAACCTCTTGGAGGCTTCCCAAAGAAGTAACAGTAGGATCAGCTGAAATAAGAGCTTGCTCACACAACTTAATGGCCCTATGAAGCTCTTTCAGATGCCCGTATTTTGGTTCTCGGATCAATCCTGCCATTTTGACACAGCAGATCAGAAGATACAAGTAACACAGATCAAATCTTTCATTTTTGAAAACACATTAGCCATAATTCAAGTGATGAGAAATCTCAGATTTCTGACAAGAACCTTAGCTTATGGTCCGCTGACAAATAAATAACATAAAAAAGCATCCTAATAGACGGTTATCTGATACAGCCATATTGGATGAGTTACAATCGATTTTGTAAGGATTTGTTAAGTTAAAGAGCAAACAAGTTTGCTAGGACCCTATAGCCATTGTAATATAACAGCGGGTCAATGGAATATGGCTGTTCATCCAATCCAACTCAGGCAAACAATCAATGACAAATTTCAGTCATTTTTTACTCTTCTTGAAAGAAGAAAAGAATTTTTTTTTTGGTCTATCATACCATATTCGTCAATTGGTGCATCATAATCATAACTGGTTGTGATGAAGGGTCCTCCAGCTGTGCGCCCAAAATTAGTTCCTCCGTGGTACTTAACAATCAACCAAAGGAAAATTAGAAATTTGGAATCATTAATATGCAAAGACAATTCAGAGATAGATTGCAGTTCCAACCATGTAATAGTTTATAAATGAGCCACCCTTTTGTATAAAACGTGCCACTGCAAATGCAAGATCTTGAACTGGTCGTTGACGGATGGTGCCACCAAATTCTGTAAACCTACAGTGGTAGCACAGAAGAAGGTTGAGTATCCTCATCATTAATCTATATCCTCATGGACATGACCGACATGATAGTCCATGTACACATCTCAATTTAAAATGAAAACTAAAACTGCTTAGCAACGTACCAACCACTCCAAGCTTCAGTCCACATGGTAGGCTTATCAGGTTTATTAGGAGTAAAACTATGACAGTAGAAACCATTGCACGTATTTATCTGTTCAGAACATTAGAGATTCTCAGAAACATATTGAAAACATATATCAAGAAGAAGACAAATGCAGTTTAACACAGTAACTAAAGCACAAGCCTATACGGCGAATGTACTAAATTAAGGGATAAATTTATAGAGCTAAACACCAATTTGGGCTACACATAGTGGATCATCACATTAAAAAAATAAAAAATGATTTAATTAATTTGAATATAATTAATGACTTTAGTAGCTTTGCATATAGCTCAGTAGGGAGATGAGAGTTTTGTAGCTAAACACAAAGAATAATAATATTTGACTCCTACCACTGGATCCGGGGCATCATCCTCCTTGCACATAACCCATGGTACACCAGTTCCCAACCCGACAGCCATTTGTGCAGCCCAGTTTAAATACGCATGACCAGCTACGCCAAATGCCTTACTTTCAGGCCCATACTCGTTTTCAATCTGCATTCATGACCAATGAAAATAAAACTTGGGAACACAATTTGACATTAAGTTACCACATTGAGGACACAAGAGGAAAAACATGCCTGAGAAAGGATGATCGGACCGCCTTGAGAAGCAAAAAGTGATTCAGTCTTCATCATATCAACAATTTTCTTGGTGAAACCTTGCATAGCCATCTGTATAGAGCATTTAGGCATATACTTTCAAGGCATGCAACAAATCCAACAAGTAACCCCCTTTGAAACTTAAAATAAACAGGGAAGATTGCATTGTTCTTGCATCGACAATCCAACACAAGAAAAATATACAACAATTGAATATGAAAGAGTGGCTTAAGGAATTTACTTTGAAAGGTTCATTGTCTGTTCTGAAGCTGATTCCAGGGACATATTTCAACCAAACTGGAAATCCTCTAAACAAATGGAGAAAGCGAAAAATGAGAAACATAACAGTTAGGTGAGCTATCCACATGAAGAATCTGTGAGAGAAGTACCCAAAATTCCACTCAGCGCAGACATAAGGTCCAATTCGGAGGTGGACGTACAGTCCCGCCTTCTGGACTGTCTTGATAAACCTCACCAAATCATACCTTCCTTCGAAATTATACTGCCAAAAAAGTAAGAAAACAAATTGCGCTGACTCAAGGTGATCCATCTAACAAATGTACTTCTCCCTCAAATCAAAGCACAAGAAGCAACAAAACAAGAAATTAGCATGAAAAGTTAGGAAAATACACTGCCAGGTGAAGGCTCATGGCCATTCCAGAAGACGTAGGTCTGTATAACATCCAAGCCTCCATCCTTAGCTTTTTCTGCAAGTCCTTCCCACATCTAACACGCAAAAAAAAATAAAAACAACAATCAACGATGCGCATCTAAAATTAGGGCGAAAACCCTCGACAAGAGTCACCTACAGAACCAAAAGAAGATTAATAAAAGCTAAGCGGGTAAAAAGGAAGGTTTTTTCATGAGAAAGTACTTCTGGGGTGCTCCTAGGGTAGTGAATGGAGCCTGAGATGAGGATCCTTCTCTGGCCATTGATGACGATGGCCTTCCTGTCATAGGTCACGCCACATTGTGCCGCGGGAAGGAGAAAAAGCAGCAGGAGGAAGAAACGAAGTGGGGATAGAAAATGTGGAGAGCTCTGGACTACCATTCTCAATCCCACTCCACTCCCTGAGATCTCACACTCCCTCACTTTCCTCCTTAAGCAAAGCCAAGCCACTGACGATTAAAAAGGGGGAGAGCTAAAGGCCCACTGGCATGCCCTCGCTACAATGCCCAGGACAGAATCCTGCGGCTGTGCAAGTCATACAAGATCGGAGCACTCAGACTGGTGGCGGACTAGTATTGTAATTTACAAAAGAAAAGGGCTAAAGAACAGGTGTATGTGGTGTGGTATCTCCCTTTACCTCCTCACTCGAGATGAGCAAGGGCAGGCCGGGGGTAGAGTTATGGCAGTGCCAAAAGTGCAGCTCGGCTCCTCAGAGGCCGCAAGATTCCAACTTTTTTTTGCTTTTTGCCTACAAGGCATTAAATGAGGCCATTTTTTGTCGCCCATCTTCCATGGATGGTAAAATCTGCTTCACCATTCGCAAGATTTGTTCTTGAAGGCTGGCCGACACTCTTGAATGAGTGCGGTCATGGAAGATGGCTGTAAATCTGCAATTCGAGTAATGGATTTGTCTCGTCGGTGGGTTTTGGGCTTTGCATGTCAGGACTGTTTGGCTTTGCATGTCACGCTGCAGTAGAGTTCAGTGGCCTCATGCATGTTTGGTGCGTTCTGTCGTCTGCATGCTAAAACGCCATAGCTCAAAATTCTGTTCGACTTGCTTCCATCGATCAATCTCTGGTCGAATGATGCTATACCGTTGCTTCATATTGTACGCACACGTGAGGAGGAATGAAGAGACATAATGGATCTGGAAACGGAGACGGAAACAAGCAAGTGTGAGTGCATGTGAGCAGGAACAAGGACATTCAAGAGGCCGGTTGGGAAGTGTTAACCTTTGAATGAATGGGCAGGTGGTCCATGATCACAAATACACATGCCTTCAGATCCAAGCAAGAGAAAACAATATGTTTATTCTTCACCAGCTAGCTGCCATAGATCCCCAGATATATATCCATTTACAATTGCCTTCCCATCCAATTTTCTTTTGTCACAACAATTCACAAAGATCAGCTAGCGCGATCTTAAGATAATTATCTTCATCCGTACTCGCCATTGCTTATTTGTTCTATATTTCATCATTAACAACCCCCGGCTATAGGGTTATAGTATAGCGGAAGAGTATTAAATTGTTATTAAACGTCTGCGGTTTAATCTTTAATTATAATATATTTTATATGAATTTTTTCTCTAAATAGGATACATAATCACAAAATGCTTCTTCACCTTCCATCATCAATGCTTCCTGATTTACTCTTACGACTAGTAGCATACTTCTATGGGACCGATCACTCAAGGCTTCGGACTCAATTGTTACTAGGATTGTAAATGAACCAAACGATCATGAACAAATTTAGTGTTCGGTTTGGTAAGATTTGTTTATGTTCGTTCAATATACATAAGACCAATTAAACAAACAAACTTGAATAGCTTGTTAAACTAAAAAACAAGCTGGAACACATATATGTTCAGCTAGTTGATGTTAGTGAATAACGTTCGTGAATAATATTCACGAACCATGTTAATTAATAAAACTCTTATTAATATGCTAAATAAATAAAATAAACAAATAAGTTACTCAATAACCAATCAAGTAAAAGTTTAAAACAATCAAACAAGTTTAAATTGAAAATTCGATAACTTTTAAAGGAATATAATTAAGCTCAAGCCAAACTTAAATTAAGAACTTTTAAAGGAATTAAGCTCAAGCCAAACTTAAATTAAGAGCTCGATAATATCTAAATGAATCAAGTTCAAGCGAAGATTTAAACAAGCTCATAAAAAACAAGCCAAGTTAAACTTTAACAATCATTTTAAAATTTGATTTATTTTAAACTCAACTCGAATATTTTATCAAATAAATCCGAACACTCTAAAATTCGACCTGATTTGACTCAATTCTACTTATTTACCGCCCTCATTGTTATCTGTGTTGGATAGCTTGGCAGGTTTCCTAAGCAAATAACTGGTCGTCCATGAGAGACCTCTCCATGTCCACGGATTAAAAATTTTAATCCGAATGGAAACTTATCTCTCAAACGACCGTCTCGTCGTCATACTAATTGATTCGAGATACAACTTGGCCAAACATGATGTTCAAGCCTTGTAACTCGCCTAACCAATTAGTCGCGGAAAAGACGACGAGTGAATCGTCGATTTTTGTGTTTATTATCGGGGTCCAAGATAATTAATCATGACAATTAATTAACAAATAATTAATAACAAGATTAATTATCAACACCACATAAAATGATAAAATCAAAGAGCCAAAGAAGAGGTTATACCTTCCCTTTACCTCACGATCTTCTACTGTATGACCCTCCTGTTCTTGGACGTCATGTGGGCGGCGATCTACCAAGATTCGGAGTCACCAAGGGCCACCCAACACCACCTTCTTCCACCAGCCGAAACCCTAAAGCTAGCCCTCCACCTTGCGCCGACCACAATGGAGGAAGAGAACTTCCTCAAGCTTGTGCCGCCGGTCCAACCACCTCCTCCTTGGACTGTCGAACCTGCTCCTTGCTCCAAGAAGCTTCCGGGCACAAGAGAGGAAGCAATGGAAGAGGAAGAAGATGAAGACAACCAAAACCTAATTACTCCGCTTCCTTCTTCCACTTTGTGGCGACAAACACCACAAACCACCCCCTCTTTCTCCTTTGTTCCGTCGGATCCAGCTAGCTCAAGGTGTGCTTCGGCCAAAGGAGAGGACAAAGGAAGAAGAAACTGAGGGAGAAGAGGTTTATCCCTTCTCCTTCTTCTCCTTGTTGCCGCCGGCTGCAATGGAGGGTGCCGCAACCCTAGGAGAGAGAAGGGAGAGAGGGGTTTAGGTTTTGGCTTGTTGGATGAAATTATCTTGTTTCATAATACCATGGGGTATTTATAGGCCTACAATAGGGACCATGAGGAGGAGTTGGGACTTGGCCTGCTAATGGATCCAAACCCGATCCATTAATGAGGAATCATTCCACTAAATGTTCTTCATTGAACTGTCTCACCAACCCCCATATTTACATATGGGCTCCACCTATTATGAGTGCAATTTCTCCCCGTGTTTAAGATATCGAATGCCCGTTGATTAATTTAAATTACTAACAATTTTAATTAATCAACTTCTAACTCCTTGATTAGTATCACTCATCCTTATCATCATGTTGAACCAAGTCCACCTGCAGGATTTAACATGATGAAGCTTATGAGCTCATTAAGGGGGCATCATCATCCCGACTCACCAGGATACGGATTCCATCTATAATCAACGGCACACGATGTAAATAATATTATTTCTCAATTTACCGGACCTATCGATTTAGCAGAATAAATCTCGCTCATTGGTAAATCAAAGAAATAAATACTAAGTATATGTGCCCGTTATTATATCGGCATCATCATCCTGACTCACCAGGACACGGATTCCGTCTATAATCAACAGCATACTATGTAAATAATATTATTTCTCAATTTACCGGGCCTATCGATTTAGCAGAATAAATCTCGCTTATTGGTAAATCAAAGAAATAAATACTAAGTATATGTGCCCATTATTATATCGGGATTCAGAGCATGTACTCCATAATAAACCGAGGTTTGATCCAATTATAAAGTCAGTATAAATTGGATCACCTCTATGTCGGTCCTGCTCAATGCACACAAAGTGTACTAGTGTAATTCTATGGTCAAGAAAAACTACACCAAATTGCACTATAACCATCCTGATGGTTTGTCCAACTCCATCTCGGTTGTGAGTCTTTACTTATACTCTATAAGAAACTGATAACATGATTAAAATGTTAACCTTTGGAAAATACGAAGGATTAAAATGTAAACTTTCCTGACTAGAGGGCTTTTGTGGGAAAGGTTGAATGTGGAGGGGTAAAGC
This sequence comes from Boesenbergia rotunda, assembly GCA_024364735.1. Taxonomy (NCBI): domain Eukaryota; kingdom Viridiplantae; phylum Streptophyta; class Magnoliopsida; order Zingiberales; family Zingiberaceae; genus Boesenbergia; species Boesenbergia rotunda. The sequence continues at coordinate 213,328 of JAGFNQ010002143.1, forward strand.
GCAAAAATAGCCAACCTTAAGTTCCTCTGTGGTCGATCGCAAACCGTCCTCGCAAAGCATTCCCTTTCCATTCCCTCTTCCTTCTTCTCCTCCGATCGCCTGCTTCTGCTCCTTCAGTCTGTGTCGGCGATTTCATTTTTTTTCGCCGGAGGGTTAGCCTCGTTTCGCAAGCTGAACGATCCAGGTAGAAGCTTGTTGCGGACGCAATCCAGTAGGCGATGATCGGGTTTCCTTTCCGCTAGGGTTCGCCATTTGGGGAATCCACGGGTAGGTTCTCTTCTATGTTTCTTTCGGCTTTGATCGAGTAGATCCTGGTGGATTGGGGCTTATCTCTGATCATGATTCCTGCTTGGCTCATGGTTGGGTGATCGCTGATTGGAGCTTCCATCAATAGGTTTTGGTTTCACTGGAGCAAGGTTCGAGATCATCCCTACAAGGTCTGCTTTGTTGAGTCAATTGAGTGGCCACCAGGTAAGAGTTGTTGTTTTGGTTTTGATATTCCAAATTAAGTGCTTGAACTCTCTTGATCTATTATTAGATCTTAGTTCTGGTGGTTTGAATCGATTTGGGTTTTTTCGATTTGAATCTTCTATGGATCAAACTGAAATTTGGAATCTATTCTTGATCATGGATCTAGGGTTTGTATCTATTTTCAATTTTCTCGAGTAGCTGATGCAAACGGGTGTTGATTAGGTTAGGAATACTCTATTCTTGGGTGTTTCCATCTCTGCCGGGAGATGTGTGGATTGTTTGATCGGATTCTGTGTAGGAATTGGATTGGGCGGTTACTGATCGATTTTAGTTTGATTTCTATGTCCCTGTTCTTGGTTGTGTGCCTCTATTCATGTGGTGAAGATTTGAAGAGTTGTGCATATCTGGTGTGCTACCGAGAGCTTTGATGGAGTATTAGTGATATTACGCTCAGATTTGGGTGGTTCTTGGGAATTTAAGGATTTGATTCTATTCTTGATACTTTGATCAGTATTGTTGATTTTAGGAATATGTGTGTAAAATTATTTGATCATGTTTGGTATCATGATGTTTATTTTATTTTTTACTCATGCGTAGTATAAGTTAGTGTGGGTATGGTTACTGTCGAAAGCTATAGAATTGGGTGGTGAGATGGTTTAATTAGATAGTAGTTGGTTTAATCCGGATTGGGATAGCTTGGTCTTGATTTAGTTTTAATACTTATTTAGCTAAATATCATGTGTGAGTTTAGCTAAATAATTGATATTCTTTTATACAGGACGTTAATTGGCTTTGATACCTTATTTCGGATATTATTTTGGAGGGGGGGGGGTTCTCGACGCTTGGAGACTTCTATACCGGAGGCGGGTACCTCTGACTTATCTTCTGGATTAGTTATAGTTTATATGTTTGATATGCTATATTTAGCGATAGGGTAATGTATTGATATATACTTGTTCTATCTTTTGCTGATATTGTTTATGCTAGACCTGGCATGTGATACCTATACATTTAGGACTTAGGCTATGGTGCATTATCTACAATTCTTGCATATCATGTTGATATAGGTGGATTAGATAGTGGATGGTTGTTTGACCAGTATCATGCATCATCGTGCACTGCGGATCACTGTCGATCAGGGGCCCCCTTGTGGGTGAGTCAGGTCGACAGTCATATCGGACTACTCATATGGTCACTCAGGGGTTAGTGGTTGACGGAGTATGGGTAGTGTGCTCTGTGCTGCTCCGCTCATGTACTAATGGGTTAGTGAATCGGAGCATGGTAGCAGGCATCGTTCCTCCTTAGGTAGTCAATATACTAGGAGATGAGAGAGAGAGGTCTCTCTCCCATTTATATACATGGGGTAGGGGTAACACTCAGATAGAGATATCCTCTAGAGATGACCTGGGGTAGATAGAGATATCCCCCAAATAGGTCATGAAGTATGGGTGTTACACCGACAGCATCCCGTCTACTCAAACGCTCAGGAGCAGTGATAACAGAGTACTGATGGTAGTCACAACTCTACGTCGGAGGGTGGCTTCCACTCAGCTTCCTCCCGTACATAGGTGACGATGTCTGACCGACGACAGGGGTGGCCATATCATTGCACTATGTGCATACGCATATTTTGCATTTGTCGTGCTTGTTATACTTGGATGTTGCATATGATTGACATGCACATACAGGAGATCATTATGTCTTGGTTTTGGCGACCCCGCTACATTGGTATGGTGTTTTCCATTCCTCCTTTTAGTTGTACTTATCATTGTCTGTACATGTGTGATTTCGATAACCTGTTACTACTATTGCTAGCTTAGACTATCTTGCATATCTGATGAAATATCTGCTGAGTACTGTGGACTCACCCTGTTAGCTCTTTATATTTATTTCAGGATGATCGACTGGAGTGCCCGGCAGATTGTCCCAGTTATCGTATGCTTCAAGACGATTTCGGGATTTTTCTTATATTTTGATGTGGTACATGTTGGTACTGTTTTCTGTTCCTTTTTTACTTTACATTTTCACTGCAGTATTTATGTTTGGTTGTGTCATTCTATACGGCGGTATAGTTATACTTTTGTGTGCCATGGAGGCCTTTGTTTCATTGTATTTTGTCGTAAGTCGTACCGGTATGTAACTTTTGTCGTTATATCTGTTTCCTTTTTATTCAGACGCTAGTTCCAACCCTATAGGTTGGGGTACAAGCGGCTGAGATAGTCGTAGAGGCTAGGTTTTCGAATTGTCCACCGGGTCGAGGGAGTGGCAGTCCGGTCAGTATCGGACGGGCAGCTCCTCGGGGTGTGACAACAACCATCCCGATGGTTTATCCAACTCTATCTCGGTTATGAGCCTTTACTTATACTCTATAAGGAACTGATAATATGATTTTCTATGTGACTTCACACACCATGTTATTTACAGTGTAAAGTATTAGACATTTTGCACATACTAATATAAACATGCAACAGTGACCTTTTGATTCTCATTCAAAATGTAGATATTCATACAGAAAAGGTATGACTTTTAGTATACATCCTAACAATCTGCTCCATATTTTCTTTGACTTTTTACCAAACAGCGCATGTGAGAATTAGGAATTACCAAAAGGCATACTGAGGTTTCCTTTTTACCAAAGGGTGCATCATATTTAGTGATTTTCCTCTATTACCCTTCCCGCTAAGAATACTTTTTCTCTTTCTCAGTTAGAATTTCGAGACATCTGAATCCGCTTTTTCAGACTTTTCAATTTAAAATAATATATTATGGGAATCGGCTAAAAAACGTAAGGTAAACAAAGAAAAAATATTTCAGTTAAAAGAAACATCTCTTCCAGCATGATTTCAAAAATATAAAGACAAGTTTCTTTATAATTGGTTAATATAAATTAATATATTAAATAATATATTAATAAATACATTAATATATAAAAAACCTATTACAACATATGATTTCAGGTTCAGGCCCACGTTGAGCCTGAAATTAAATGACTTCAGGCCCAACGCGGACTCAAATTTTTTTTTATTTTAAAAATATTTTTTATAATATTTAAACATGATTTATTAAATTAATTATTTATTGGGTAATCTTTCATATAATTCTACAAGTTATGACAAAATCCTCTGATTTTATTGAAATATTCAGGTATGATCAAAACATGCTTAGATTTATTTAAACGTGAAATAAAAAGGTTCCATTTGGATACTACCTAAATACACAATGCATAGCAAAATTGGGATCCTTGCAAACCATCAACTCATATTTTTAGAATTTATTGCAATAGGACTTTTGTAGGTCCATCGGTGGGTTTCGGTGGAAACCCACTGATGGACCTAGGATATTTGGATTTCTCAATACTCGATATCACTAGTTAAAGTTGAGCTAGGAGATGATATTTGTGATGTCTTAACTTAGTCCTAATGAATATTAATTATGTTCTCATACCGTATCAGTTGGCATAGAACGATACAACAACAATGTAGAATCATAGCTTGTTTTAGTAAATCATCTTTATCTCTTTAATTTTGCTCATAAATATATTTTATTATCTATTTTAATATTTTTACATTTATAAATTTTATTATCTATTTTAATTTTACTCAGGGAGGATTTTCAGAGTTTTCAAAAGCGACAGGCTGATATGTATGAGATGATGCAGCGCTGGGACTTAATGTACTAGGCCCCTCCTCCTTCTCCTCCTGGCGATGATGCATAGCCTCGGCATGACTTGGATGTAATGGCGTTGAGACTGTGTTTAGCTTGAGCATGGCTTTTATTATCTCTCAAACACTATATTTGATATTGTAATATTTAAGGATTTCGGGGTTATGGTCCATGTAGAACTCCTTTTATGGTTTTTGGTGAACCCTTTACTTCTCTTAATATTGCTTATATGAAGTGCTATTACTTTAGTTGTGGGTTGTGCGTACATGATTTTATGGTTATATGATGAATTCAATATACCTTCTATCAAGAGAGTATGGTATAAAAGGGCAGCTTTGATCAATTTTTCTTTCTCTAGTGTTAATATGAGAAAAAGGAGGAGGATTGAAAATATTTCTATGTTGTAAGGAGTATGAGATAGACTCGGAAAACACATGGTTTCAAAACTAGGAAGTAGATTTGATACAAAGTTAAATGTTTTCATAGAATTTGAGTTTTTGTCAAAAAGTCAAACATGTTTAGATTTTTCATAAAACTGTATTTTTCCCTGTTAGAATACGTCATAAGAAACATGTTTGCAAAATTTCATGATTTTTCGAATTTTATGGAATTTGTTAGGGATTTCTAAATTTCGGCTCAGAAGCTAAAATTTCAGACTGAACTGTATCAGTCGACTGCCCCCTGGGGCAGTCGATTGAACTCTCTGTGGGTTTGCAGTTCGAAGGCACCAGTCGACTGGTAACTGGCGCAGTCGACTGGTGCGTATGGTTTCTGATTTCAGGGGTTTTCATAACTAAAAACTTATCCCAAATTGATGCTAGGGTTAATATTGCTTGGAGCAATTCTTTTGATGGTGTCAAAGGGGGAGAATTGAGAGGTTTAAGTTAGTTTTTAACTTAACTTGTGGTTATGCAAAATTGAAAATTGTGTGTAAAGACATAGGTTAAGGGGGAGGATGGATGTTTATGCTTCTTAATTTGCTATGTTTGTAATTTTCACCTAACTTAAACATATTGCCACATATTAAAAAGGGGGAGATTGTTGGTGCAATCAATCCAAGTGTGATCGGGTAGATCATGGATTTTGATGTGTGTGTCAATATGATTAAGTTAGGGTTTCATGTTGATCTTGTTGGGTTTTAGGCCCTTGGATGGTGCACATTGAATCTATTCGTTGCCATGTCCCCGGATTAAAATTTCATTAATTGAAATTAATCCGGACACATACGAAACTTCCAAGCGACCGTTTCTTTGTCGTGCTAATGACTTGAGCGGTCGCTTTTTGTTCAAGCAATTCAACTCTTCTAGTCGGTTAGCCGCGGAAAAGACAACGACGTTAGATCGCCGATTTTTATGTTTATAATCGGGGTCCAAGTTAATTAACAAATAACTAACTATATTGACAAGGCAAGAAATAAAGAACAAGAACAAGAGTTGAACAAAAACAAAAATTGTACCTCTTGATCTTCTATTGTATGACCTCCCTCCTCTAGAACGTCGTGTGGGTGACGATCTACCAAGAGTTGAAGTCGCCTAGACCACTCTTCTCTTCTCTCTCCTCTTCTCTTCTTTGCCATCGGCCACCACCACCTTCTCCTTTTTTGTGCCGCCGGCCACCAAGGACAAATCACCTCTAAGATTGTGTCACCTCTTGAGAAGGAGAAGGAAGAATCAAGAGAAGAGGAAGCTCCTTTCCTCTTCTTTGTGTTGCCGCCGAAACCCTAGGGAGAGGGGAGAGGGGAGAGGGGAGAGGGGTGTCGGCCAAGAGAGAACCAAGGAAAGAAAACCAAGGAAGAGATTAAACCGAAGCTTTATAAATCAAAGAAGTTATTATTTTGGGTCTAGGCTTCATGAGGTATTTATAGGCTACAATAGGGACCATGAGGAGGAGTTGGTTCTTGGCCACCTAATGGATTTTTTTAGCCACAAAAAATTTTTTAGCTACAAAAATTTCTAGCCACAAAACCAGATCCGTTAATAATGATTCAATCCACTAAAGGATCATTATTGAATTATCTCACCAGCCCCCATAATAAAATATGGGCTCCAATATATTATTTGTACAAAAATCTCCCCATGTTTAAGATATCGCTTATCCGTTAATTAATTAATTAATCTGACAATTAATTAATTAACTTCTAACTCCATGAGTAGTACCACTCAACCTTATTATCATGCCGGACCAAGTCCACCTGCAGGGTTTACATGATAAACTTTATGGGCTCCTCAAGGGGACATCATCATTCTAATATAGGACACGATTTCCTCCTATAATCAATAGCACACCATGCAAATAATACTATTTCCCAATTTACCGAGTCTATCGATTTAATAAATAAATCTCGCCCACTGGTAAATCAAAGAAATAAATAATAAGTACATGTGCCCATTATTATATTGGGATTAAGAGCATGTACAAAATAATATCTTGAGATCTGATTCAATTATATAGTCAGTGTAAATCGAATCACCTCAAAGTTGGTCCGCTTAATACACTCAAAGTGTACTAGTGTAACTCTATGGTCAAGACAAACCATATCAAATTACACTGCAACCATGCCAATAGTTTTTCAAGACCATCTAGGTTGTGAGCCTCTTCTTATACTCTACAAGGAACTGATAACATGATCTTATGTGTGACACCACACACCATGTTATCTACAGTGCACAATATTAGACAACATACACACACATATATACAGATATAAAATGCAATCATGATCATGTGATTCTTATTCCAAAATGTAGATGTTCATACAAAAAGGCTAGGCTTTTAGTATACATCCTAACAATTTCCCACTTATACTAAAAGACTATGCTGTCATCAAAGTGTCATACATCTGATTCTCATTCCCTCCACATGCCTATTAAAAGCTTTTGCTGGAAGGGACTTAGTGAAAGGATCTGCCAGGTTATCCTCCGATGCAATCTTGGCGACAACAACTTCTTCTTGCTTTACGACCTCTCGTATCAGGTGGTACTTGCGCTCTATGTGTTTACTCGCCTTATGAGCTCGTGGTTCCTTCGAGTTTGTAACTACACCACTGTTATCACAATAAATTGTGATAGCTATGGGCAAACCAGGAATCACATCCAAGTCCATCAAGAAGTAGTTCCTGAGTCATATAGCTTCTTTGGCCGCCTCAGAGGCTGCCACATACTCAGCTTCCATAGTGGAGTCCACCACGCACTTCTGCTTGACACTCCTCGAAACTATGGCTCCACCTCCTAAAGTAAACACATAACCCGAGGTAGACTTACTGTTATCCCTATCTGATTGGAAGTCAGAATCTGTGTAACCCACAGGGAGTAGCTGATCTGCCTGGTAAACTAGCATATAATCTCTAGTCCTTCTCAGGTACTTTAATATATGCTTTACCGCAATCCAATGCCCCTGTCCTGGATTACTCTGATATCTGCTAACCATGACCACGACAAAGCATATATCCGGTCTTGTACACAACATAACATACATGAGACTTCCTACAGCTGAAGCATAAGGAACCGCCTTCATCTCCTCTATCTCCTTTAATGTTTTAGGACACATCTCTTTAGATAGAGGTACTCCATGCCTAAAAGGTAGAAAACCTTACTTGGAGCTATGCATGCTAAAACGAGCCAGGATAGTGTCAATGTATGAAGCTTGAGACAAGCACAACATCCTTTTCTTGCGATCCCTTATAACCTTGATCCCAAGGATGTGTCCCACTTCTCCCAAGTCCTTCATATCAAACTGTTTGGATAACCATACACTTACGTCTGATAACACTTTGACATTGTAGCCAATGAGCAAAATGTCATCTACGTATAGTACAAAAAATACCACTACGTTTCCATCACATCTCTTGTATACACAAGACTCATCCGGACTTTGAATGAATCCATGTGACTGGATTACCTCATCAAAGCGGATGTCGACTGGGGTTGAACACAGAGAGATCAGTCGACTGGTGAAAGACCAGTCGACTAATGAAGGATCAGTCGACTGGGCAGTTGACTGGTGTCGACCAGAATACGAATCATCAGGCTGTGACATTCGAATTCACGAGGACCAGTCGATTGCCCCAGGGCAGTCGACTGGTAACGGTCAAAACAGTATCGAGCTCTTTTTAAGAGGGTTCGTTTTTTGCTGTTCTTCTTAGCGAAACAAGCTTGGCCAAAGCCTGTTAATAGCCTATAGTTGCTCAGAGATTGTCCAAGGATTGTGGCAAGGTTTCTCCACCCACAAGGAGTGACAAGAGCTAGCCGGAGGTGTTCCGGGGAATCATCCACCGAAGGATCAAGATCGTCCACCTTACGGACAATCGTAGAGTAGGAGTTTCATATCCGAACCATGTAAATCGGTGTCTTTCTTAGTTGTTAGTTTTAGTTTTTGTTATTCATCTTGCACACTAAGAACTTATAGGAAGAAAAGTCGAAAAGTAGCTATTCGCCCCCCCCCCCTTTAGCTAAACGACAAGGTCCCAACACCTAGCACCAGTCGGCTGGTCCAACTTGGATTTGAACGTTACAACCCAACTTTTGAATTCCTACTACCATCAGTCGACTGATCCTAGGATCAATCGACTGATCTTTCTGTGCATTTCATCAGTCGACTGGTCCACCCTTAAACCTAGGGTTTCCCCTCCCGAGTACAATTCTCTCAGCACTCGGACCCTCACGACTCAGCTGACCCTTCATCCAGCTATCTCGACTTGTTGCCTTCAAGCCTTCTTCGACTTTGGCTCTCGTCCCTCGGATGCATGCAAGCCCACGGCTCGTCTCCCTATGTCATCCTTCGTGTATGTCTCAAAGTGCGTTTCCCTCGGCTTATCGTTCATACTTTGTCCACAGTCCCTTGGATGCATGCAAGCCCACGGCTCGTCTCCCCATGCCATCCTTCACCGGACCCAAAGCCGTCCAGCTAAGTCCATGTGTATCCTGCAAACCTGCACACTCAAATACACATATCAAATACAAGGGTAAATCTAACTTAAACCCTTTGCCCAAACATCAAAACACATGGTCACTCCGGACCATAGATTGCTCCAACATCCGCCACGGGATATACAACTCCATCATTATCCAAAATCATTGGAAGGTTTATCAATTGGATGTTCAATTTGTCTTTCTTAATAATTATTTTAGTGAGGATGTTAAATCTGTCTTTCTTAATGATTATTTTAATGAGGATGTTTATATTGAGCAATCTATCGGATATGTGGTCAAGGGGCATAAAGATAAAGGGTTGAAGTTAAAGAAGGTGCTTTATGGACTTAAACGAGCGTCGAAAACTTACAGACTTGACAAATATTTACAAGAAAATAATTTTTTGAAATGCACCCATGAGTATGTCTGTATGTGAAAGAATAAGGTCATAATTTCTTACTTGTTTGCATTTACATGGATAATCTCATTTTACATGAAATAATCATAGAATATTTGAAGAATTCAAGATAGCTATGAATCATGAATTTAAAATGACTGACATGTGACTCATGATTTATTTTGTAAGCAAATTGAGGATGAAACTCATATTTCATAAGAAAGATATGCGAAAGAAGTTCGTAAGAAATTCAACCTATTTAATTGCAAATCAATTCATACCCCTATGAAATTTGAAACACAACTATCCAAAGTGAAGAAAAGAGAAGAGAAGAGAAGATTGATCCAATTGCATGTAGAAGTTTTATTGGCACACAATATCATTTCATTCAAGAATGCATTGCAAAGAAAGAAGTTGAGTTAAAGTATACGAAGACTTTGAATCAAGTTGCTCATATTTTTACAAAGCCAATAAGTTTGGTGATTTTTGAAGGAGAGTCTTGGCGTAATGGTAAAATTGTAGATAGATATTATCTATCTATAATAAACCCTTTTCTGGGACCCTGTATGATGGGAGCTTTATGCACCAAGCTGCCCAATAAGTTTGATGTTTTTTAGAAATTGAGATTCATGATTCAAGTCAAGAAGATTAAGTTTGGGAGAGTGCTAGGAGTTGAAAATTTAAACTTAACACATTGGAGCAAATGTAAATGCTTAATGTCAATGAACCAAGAGATACATTAATTTTGTAATCCATGTACCTAAATAGAATAAGTACATGAATCTAATTAATGAATTATGGTATAGTATAAATAGTAGGTAATATAAAGTTGTCAAAACAAGTCATTTTGCAATACAAATCAACTATCCTACAACTCCTTCTCTATTTAATTTGTAGAAAGCTATTTGAGAGCCCACCACCTTACAACACAAGCCACAGCTTTGTTGGTGTTACAACACAAGCCACAACTCCATTTCTCCCAGTCAGTGCCAAACTTGGTCCAGTCTCCACTGAAATGTGCTTTCCGCCATGCCAAACATACTTTGTAATGCTCATGTGGTCAATAGCCGGCTACAAGTTGTTTGAAGGTGTGGATCACAACAACGACTTGCATTCATGAACCTATCTATGCAGGAAAAAATCTTCTTCTTCCTGCACTTACTTTTCTCCTCTCTAAGTTCCATGCATGTGAAAGATGCACATAATAGGAATTTTGACCTAGTTTATTGAAGGAATGGTATTGATTTCTGTTGATACATCTAAGTTTTGAAACAGTATCAGTTGTGCTATCTATTTCTCTAGAGACTACCAAATAAATGAATTGAATACTCCTTGACTTGCTAGAATTGGGGTGAATCAATGTCGAACCTCGACCTGCTAGAACTTCTTGGCGATAAGCTTACTTCCTTGAGAGCTTGGAATTGTAGCTCCGAGGGATGATCCCGCACGCACCCGATTCGCGGTCCTGCGCCGGTTGTCCACTTGCAAGAGAGCTTTTTACCCAATTGATATGATCTAATGACCCTTTCTGAGTTTCTCCTTTGAAAAATCAACTCTGATCGGGTATGGGGCTCTTTGACACTGAGTTTAGACCCGTTCATCTCTTCTTCACTCTCTTTATTATGATCGATAAGATCATCTGGAGAGGCTTCTGCAGCTGCATTGCTGCTAGTTTGTTCATCCAAAGCTACATTTAGCTCGGCCAAGTTGAGTTCTGATCGGCTGTGCCTTAGCCTGATGCAGAGTTCACCATCCTCTTCAGTTGGACTTTTCTGTATAAATGAAGAACAAACACAACTTATTCGATCAATGTTAACTGTTTTAAGCCTAAATAAACAGGTAACATCAATGAGTTGCTCACCTTAACTTCAGTAAGATCCACATTGTTTTCTTCAAGAAAGCTCATGAACTCTTGGAAGTTCTTCTCCGTCGGACGATAATGGCCGCTATGAGGCCACACAGCCTGAAGTCAATAACAAGATCAGTATTATTTTTTTTTCTCAAGAAACTCAAACGAAGCTACAAAATTTCTTCACCTTCAGCACTCCATTCTCTACTACCAATTGGCCGGCAGCCGAAGTAGCTCCTCCGGCGAGAAAACTAGAGTGCTGAAATATCCCTTTCTTCTTCTGCAACATTTAACGCATGAACTTATAAGTGAATCCTCAGGCAGATACAGAAACTATGCCTAATATAAGAAGTTTCACCTGAGCAACATACAATTTCTTCGATGTGCTCAAGACGAAAATCCACTTTACACCTTTTGGACCATCACTCGTGTCTAAGACTTGCCTACTCTGCTCGTATACAAATCTTCGATCGTCGATAATTACTTCATAAGCTTCCCTTTCTTTCTGCAAAATCAAATAAACACGTTCAGATTTGCAATTGTATATATGCTTGGAAAGAGAGTTCTTACAGGGCCAAGGTACTTGATGCATTGCTGTTGAAGCTTCGATCGAGCACATTGCTGCTCGAGGTTGACCTCCTTTCCCTCTCCGACATCAAGCCTGTTAATCGAAAATAGTTTTGTTGGCTGAATACTCTGATTGCAGGTTCTTGAGATGAAGCATTAGAACAAATGGACCAAACAAACCAACCAGTAGAAGAACGGCTGCATGCTCTCACTCTGAAGCCAGCAATCGTAGTAGAATTGGAGATTGTGACCGTAACGATGTCGCGGATCGATCTACAATATTGCTGCAAATAAGTAAGGATTTCGATCAATGGCGAGAAAATAAGCAGAAATCTTCGACACCTACTGCCTCAAGCCAGTGCTGCAAAGCAAGTTTCCGAGCTTTCTCATCCTTTGACAAACCCTTCCCTACCTGAAAATCAAAGATCATCAATCTCAACATCGTATAGTTTTTTCAACAAGAAGACGACTGAAAAGACCTTAGCGGCTCTGGATTTCGCCCTGGACCATCGCGAAACCGCAGATTCTTGTTTGTCGATATCGAAAAACGACACCGAACTTCGCCGGAGCAGTGCGAAATCGAGCAACTTCCACCTAAAATGTGCATAATCCGACATGTTAGCGAGCTGTTCAGCAAGTTAGTGGCCATAGAAAATCTAAGCCGTCAAAGATCGTACCATCGCTGTTCCACCAGAACTGCGCAGTCCGCGAGCTGTCTCCTTGTCCTGAAGCTTTTGTAGACCTTCTGTAGCTTCACGGCAGCCTCATGCTTGGGGCTGTCCGGTTGAATCAAGATGGAGTCCAGTGACCTCTTCCTCAAATGGCCAGGCTTCCTAATTTGGAGATCGTCGGTCGCAGGGGGAAGATCCATGTCGCTTCCAGAATACTTGGAGTCCCGGCCGTTGAAGCCGATGAACCGCCGAGTTGACCGGAAATTGCCGCTTAACGTCAGGAGAGCTTCCAAGCCTCCACCAATGGCATCGCAACAAACAATGGGAAACGAGAATGTCATCCCCATCTTCTTCTTCAAGGATCAAAACCAACAAGTTAAAACCCAAAGTATTAAAGGGAAAAACACAGTAAAAATGATCATTAAAGCTCACCTTGGCCGATTCTGTCTCGAAGAAAAAGAGACAAATAACAAAGTGTCTAATTGGGTGGGTGCTCAAAGCCTAAAATAAGCTGGTCATGGAGTTGAAGGGCCTCCTCCATGCTTTAAATAGAAGAAAGTAGGAGAGGAGAAGGCGACGGCGGAAAACGTTCGAACATTTTCCAAACACGTGGAGGACGATCATGCAGTGCAGGTAGTTTCTTCCCCGTGTGACGATCATGCAATCCGAAACCACCGACGCAATGAGGTGTCACTGTTACGACGAGATATCTGTATCTTCTAGCACAGTTCTTGGGGAAGTTACTGGCTCATGAATCAGAGGTCAAACAGCTGAGATGGAGATGTGGCAATCTTCTAATTGATTAAGTTCAACTGCTGAGTAATTTAAAGGAGACGTCGACAACTTCAAGATCCAGGTTGGAAACAGGGGCACGACAGCTGTTGGAATTGTGCTACTTCTTTGTCTTGTATGAGCGCCGTCAGCTGCGTCGACGCCTTCGACCGGTCACCGACTGACTTTTTTGCAAAAGTCAAGGCGCGTCGATCGATCGTTGACATTTATACCGAGGCCGAGGACGAAGACGAAGACGAAGACGAAGACGAAGTACACCGCCAGGGTTTAGTTAGTCAAAAAGAAAGTCAAAGGGATGCATTGGGATTGAAATGTAATTTGGATAAAATTTTGGTGGAAATTAGAATTGAGAAATTAGTTCTATTGGGCCAGGTTATTAAGGCCCATCAGATGTAACCGATTTCTGATCCGTTTGTCGAGGGAGAAGAGGAGAAATGGAGGGGGCAGCATCGCCGGCCGTCGCGTTATCTCTCCCTCGCGCTCGACCTTCTTCTTGCCCGCTTGGAACGCGATGGCCGGGGTGCTTTATCTCCTTAACGAAGGGTACTGTGCCCTCGCCGCTTTTCCGCAGGCGATGCGGCTCCGTCGTGCGAGGCGAAGGCGGCGCTGCCGCCGGGAAAGCGGCGCTGCGGACGTGTAAGAACTGCAAACGCCAGTTCGATCCCGCTCTCAACTACCCCTCCGCCTGCCGTTTCCACACCGCCCATTTCGGGGGTAAGTCTCCGCCTCCGACTCTATTTTCCCATCTGGCCAGAGAAAAATTGTTAATAGGGTTGAGTTGACCGCTAGCCACACGAGATTAATTTGGGAGAATTCATGAGTGAATCTTCGTTTTCATTGCTGATGAAATATTTCTGTTTGCCGAAACCAAATCCTGTTTACGTTGGTGAAAATTTACGTTGGTTTCAATTTACTCGATTCAATCTTGTGATTTGACGGATTTGGGAGCTCCATTGTGAAGAAAAAAGAACAACTTTATGTTTTAAAACAGACTGTCCGATATGTTGATTAGATTGGAAGATTAAGGGTGTTCGAACAAACTATCTTTGCCAATCTAATTGACAACAAAAACAGTGCTACTAGGAAGATGGGTATTGTGTAGAATATAACAAAGTTAAATATGTCATTTTGGTTGATGGTTCAACCGTTCAAGGAGTCATGGATTTATATAATGGTTGTTTCTCTCTTTGATTTGAGAGGAACATATATGGCCTGGTTTTTGTTCTCCATTTTTTGCTCCTACCCGACTGAGCTACTATGGAATAAACATATTAGTTGATTGAATTGTTAAAGAGTGCATTTCCGTCCCTACAGACACTGCAGAGCATACATAGCTACAACCACCTACATGATTCCTAATGTATAGATAGTTCATTCTACATAATGTTTATTATCACTCGTAAGTTGTTGGTCACATGCTTATTTTATGTTAGATTTTATTGTTATTACTAGTTTTCGGAGGGCTTAATTATACAATGACCTGGAGGGATTTTGCAACTTGTGGTAAAAAACTTGAGGCAAACATTTGGATGAAGGGTAAGTGCAAATGTTTTGACTGAGTTTAGCAGCGTGCCACAAACCTAAACCAGAAGTATGTTCACTTCTCATTGATATGGCATGGAACAATGCATGCTACGTCTGCATACTGCAGTATTATACTTTTGTCTCATTATTTTCTAAGAATATTGCTATAGTTTAAAATCTCACCAAGCAGATGGCATAAATAACAAGGAAATTCAGGTTAATGATCTTGATGGATAGAATAGACTAAATAGCAACTCTTATAAATGCAATCATCTTCATTGCACACACGAACCTTCTCATTATGAATGTTTTACTAAGCATGTTCTGCTAAGAATGGCAATTCTGCTAAGCATGTTCACTTCTCATTTCTAACAAACCTAAATGCAGTTTGACAGTAGCTACCCTTTCTTTCACTATGTTTTCATAAGAATTGCTCTCCTCAGTTACATAATATATAATTTGTTGTGAAATTCTAGGAGAAACAAAGAGAAAGTTTGAAAGTGTATACACTGGTGGTACCATGGACACTCCCGACTCCGGCAGAGTGTTCCAGTACTGGCATTGTTGTGGCTCTGAAGATCCATTTGACGCCGGTTGCACCGCTGCGCCTCACCGCTCGTATGATGATTGATTTCTTGTTTTGCTTCCCAAGGCAAGTGGTAAATATGCTGCTTTTTGCAACTGATGTACCATTCTCTAATGCCTGCTTGCCTTCATTTGCATATACATAAATTGTAAAATTTTACAGCCAGGATTTGGATCTTGATATGGTTTCTACATAGTTTCCCAGTTCATGTTTATTTTGTCGTGGTTCCTATTTTGTCTGATATTTGATTGATACGTATCTTAAAATATTAAAGAAAATAACATGAAAAAAAACATAGGTAGATATGTCAGAGTGCAATACCACACATGAATATTGTTTTCTGAAAACGTCTATATTGACATAAATATGAATATTCAAATAAATTTTAAGCATCTACAATTGTTTTTTTAATTTATCAAACGAGAACTTCCTTCTTTTTTCTTGGTTAAAAATATTTATATTTGGTTTATTATTTTCGCCATTTTTTTCTGCATTACGTTTAAAATATTTTAAAACAAGTGTCATTTTAATTTTTAATTTTTGATTTCTTTTAGTAAATGCAAATACAATAATTTTAAAAAATAATAATTACACAAGGGTATAAAAAAAGGCTCACGCTATTAAACAAGTATAAATGATAATAATTGCAACTGTTTACCTTTTATAAAGACATAAAAAAAGGACAAAATCTAGACAAAGAACAATTCTTCCCAATTAGTTGTCTAATTATTTATATGATTATTATTGAAGCCACAACCACAACCAAATCTTGCCACCATATCCGTTTCATATTCAACCCATGTCATGATTCAAAGCTACATCAAACACTCCAACAACCTCATTAATCCTCCATGAAATATCAAAACCCTAGAACAGTGAAGTTACACAGAGAAGAGGCCACTAGTTCATGAAAGATCAACCACAGCACCAATCTTGAGTTCTTCATTTTATGCTGTACGGCATCAGCTAGTACCTGATAGACAATTAGCAGAACAAAAGAATAATTAGGGTTCCTGCAAAAGAATACGAAATCCTGCTGTTCCTCCATAAAGTGCTTCTGATGTAGCTTCATGATAGCATTTAGTTAAGTTAGAAGAACCAAGTCGTGTATAACTATGATGAAAAACAGTGATAAAATAAATAGATGTAGAGCTCCCTTCAATCCAAACAAGGGTGAGGGTGGGTTGATGCAGCTCCTGAGTTATGCAAACCACAGTCCTATCCCAAGCACCACTTCCAAGTTCACATACACCCACTTAAATGGAATAGGAGAGTAGAAACCATAAGCCAGCAGCTGGATCGAACCTTCCAAGGCCCTCATTTGGACTTCAAGGAGTTCCACCTCCAACCTAAACCACAACAAGAACAAGGCAGAGCTGATAAAGAGGAAGAAGATGGAGGAGCTAGGAGTTCTTCCCCTTCACTGAACTGTTTGCCTTGCGTCCAGGTGCTTTAATAGATGCAGAGGAATAGAAGTGGGGAGGTAGAGAGAGAGGCTCAGATCTAGAGAAGATGGCACGTCGGGAAGCGAGTTGAATGCCTTCGTTCTGATCTCTGACCGCTTCACATGCTCGTCTCTTTCCTCTGTCATATCATGGCACCCCACTACCTTTCTTTTTCCTCTCTCGTGCTCCACGGCCCTGTATATAAAAAAATCATCAAGCAATAATAAATACCATAAAAGAAATACGGAAAATGAATATTTATTATCATTTATTAAGAGAATTTGTTATTTTATTTATAAAAAACATTAAAAAAAAAATTTGCTACTGAGTAAAAAATCGAAACCACTGTCCAACCGATTCACACGAGTATCTCGTGATTATTTATAAGGAAGTAAATTGAAAAATTATAAAAATATTTTTTTCGTCTAAATTTAAATTGAGAGTAAAAGACAAGTGAGGGAGACAGCTCTATGACAGGCCAAGAGCGAGAAGACAAAGATAAAAAAAAAAACAAAAGCTGTCATTTAATAAACTATTCGCCCGACTTTCTTTTTATATTGGACGGCGAAGATGATGCAGCAGGGGCATTCGACGGCGGATCCGGCACCGTCGCCCGTGAAAACTAGCGTCAGAGCGGATCTAGCGTTAGATCCTTGTAGCAGATCACCGGCCGGGCTAATGAAGGCCTGGTCAGGTGGGGCCCAGCGAAGGGACCGGTCCGTTGTTCCGGTTCGGTTTTTTTAGGGAACCTCGGTGCGATTAAAGGGACCAAGTTGGGCCCGAATATCCAAATTAGAGTGGGCTAAACAAACTATGAAGTGGGCCTCAAGAAATCGCGTGATAGTCACGTGCCTTCTTGTCAATTCGATCGATATAACTGAATTGCTAAAAAAGCTCCGATTGATGGCGTATGATTTGTTAAGCAACTCGCGTCGCTTACCTTATTGGTTTCCCACCTCCGCCTTGTTGCTTCTATTTTGCTCGATTGCTCCCCCCGGATCCCTAATCTGCAACGACGCGAAGCGGAGGAAGAACACGAAGGGGTGGATAGAGAGAGAGGGAGATGGAGGAGAAGTATCTGGACTTGGTGTTGGTTCCGCTGGGCCTTCTGCTTCAGGCGGCGTTCCACAGCTGGCTTTTCTTCACCGTCGAGAACGATCCCGATCGCACCGTCATCGGCCTCAACAAGAAGGTCCGGCAGCACTGGGTTGACACCATGATGAAGGTCGGTCGGTCATTCTTCTCCCTGCAATCTACATCCCCTTCCCTTTCTCCCTCTTTTCCGATCGGCTTTTTTTTTTCATTGGTTTCCCATTTATTTCGATTTTCTTTTTCTACGAGTGATCGACAAATTTGATGTCGGAGTAGACTAGCAAAACAATTGTTATCCTGTCTGAGAAGATTTCCCTTTTTGTTGGATTCACTGCTTGGATACTGATCTGTGCCCGTGGTAGAGTTCTGAAATTTCTGAATGATTCCTTCTTAAGCTTCATTTTTGCTCAATTTCTTGTTCAATTTCTAGGAGTGGAAGACGCTTTTTGATCCAATTCACTTTAAAACATTATGATTTTGATCGAATCTTAATTATGACTCAATTGCTGTGTGAATGTGTATGCATACATTTCGTATGGAAAATTATTCATTAAAAAAAATTCTTCTGGCTGAGGGAATGTGAGTCAGAGACAGACAATCTACTTTGTTTATGATAAATTAATTTGCGAACTTTTTCAATTTTTTTTGAGAGTTTTGTACTCTCTTAATTGTCAACTTATCATTGATAATAATTAATTGTAGCCAGCTTAGCAAGTGACTCGCTAGTTTTTTGCCACGTGGCAGGATCCGGTGAAGAACGGTGTTCTGGCGGTGCAGACTGTGCGCAACAACATCATGGCGTCGACCTTCCTGGCGACCACCGCCATCACCCTCGCTTCCGTCATCTCCGTCTTCGTCAGCGCCACCACCTCCTCCTCTTACGACTCCGCCCTCGTTTACGGCAACACCTCCGGCGTCGCACACTCCGTCAAGTACTTCGCCATCTCCGTCTGCTTCCTCTTCGCCTTCCTCTGCCACGTCCAGGCGATCCGCCACTACGCCCACGTCAGCTTCCTGCTCACCCACGCGGCCACCGCCGGCGAGGTCGATGTGGAACCGGTCTACGTCGGGTGGAGCTTGAACCGGGGGAGCATATTCTGGTCCTTGGGCCTTCGGGCCTTCTACGTCTCTTTCACCCTCTTCCTCTGGATTTTTGGGCCCATCCCCATGTTGGCCAGCAGCGTCGTCATCTGCGCCATCTTGTTCTTCCTGGACTTCACCAGCGCCTTCACCAGGAAGTACCATCAGCCCGTCATCGTCAAGCATGAAATCCTTAGCAAGTCATCAAGTCACAGAGTTGATGTATGATACAAGATCACTGTTTGTACTCTTATGATTTTGGATTGTATCAACAGTTAGATAATTTATTTATGGTTAAAATGAATAATAATGGAGGTGTTTAAATAACCGTCATTTTACTATTTGCATTTCTATGTTGTGTTGTCCTCTTGGAGATAGAAAGTCGATCCAGCCACCAGTCTCCATCCAGAGGATAATGAAGCAAGTGAAGTAGTGTGAAATGGCAAAGGATATCCATGGACAAGAAGAAGCAGTGGCTTCCAGGTCAGAGCCAACAAAATCTTTATCTCCTTGGCTTAGCCTTACATTATTGTTAAATATTAGTGTAAGTAGATCAAATCTTCTAGTTAGATCCAACAGACCAACACATTTATTCTCTGAACCATTCCACTTTGCAAATCTGGCATTGCCTAATAGATAAAGACAAGGGATGGTGTTGCCTGCACCTTAGCTATTGCCTAATCTTGATTTGATTCAAATTATCTGTAGGATATATAGTTACAAGTGTAGAAAAAACTTTTGCCAAGCTTTGAGTTCGACATTTGGGAGCCAACCGTGCTTGTAAATTTAAATTTGCTGCAGTAGCATCATGTCTCACCAGTCAATTTGTTTTGATATTTGTACTAGTGCGACACAGAGAGGCATCTCCACTATTGTTTTATCATTTGGATAGCCGACTGCTAGATAAAATACACTAGAAACAGGTCAGCTTTTGACCTAACTACCACATGCAACCACCACATGCTTGGCTAAAATAAAAGTACTTCACACACCATCTCTCTTCATCTTTCATTTAACCCAACCTGTCATCGGCCACTAGTGAGAGGTCCCTCAATGGAGCACTCCACTTCAAAGTCCATCTCCTTCTTGCTTCTTCTTGCACTACTCTTCTCAGCTTTGATGATCTCTCACGGCACAAGATTCCCAAACCCCTATCATCATCCTAACAAAGGTGCATGTGATCTGTTTAAATTTCCTGTTTTGATTTTTTTTGTTTGGTGCAAAACAATATATGTCTCATATATGTTTCTCTCTTTCTTTCTTTCTTTCTGTTTTTTGTTTTGTTTATCTGAACATTACAAAAATGAAGGTGGAAATGGTGAGGTGATCAGTAGATGGTTAATCAGCAAGAGGTCTGCCAGGGAGTCACTGCTAACGCCACCTTCTCCAGAAGCCAATACGAGTCCTCCTGCAGATCAACCTTGACATGTGCATGCCATGAAGGGATTATCCGAAAACCCAGTTGCTAACTCGCATCATTTAGCTTTGCTCCCTTGTAATCAGTTAACTGGCCATCTATTTCACTTGTCTTTGCAAAGATATATTTTTAATGGTTCTTCCAGCGCTATAAATAATCTCGTAAGTTGGTTTATTATTATCTTTGTTTTAATCGAGTAATAAAAAAACAAGTGTGATGTGGTAGAGCCGAGGAGAAGATACGACAATATGTAAGATTTGAATAAAATTTTATATTCTTTATATATATATATATATAGAGAGAGAGAGAAATGCTCTGTTACGGATCGCGCGCTGTAAACCGCGTGCGCGACGCGCCTGATCGGTCCCGTGACTGCCTGATCAGACGATGGCCAGATCGGTCCCGTGACTGCCTGATCGGTCCCGTGACCGATCAGACACTGCTTGATCGATCAAGGAGAGGCTCGACGAGTCCTCCGATCGTACCGACGACCTTCCGGTCGCCGCCCCTGAACAAAATTATAACCCAGGGGGAGAGCGATGAACCCTAAGGGGTAGGGTGAACCCGTCGGGATACGGTAAAAGAGATTATATAATATAATAATATAATAAATTTATATTATTATATTATTAGACATTTTCCTTATTAATCTGTTAATTGACAGATTCTTTATAAATCTGTTAATTAACCGTTTCGTTATTAATTTTTTATTTGACTAGGTCTCCTAAGGTCCCTATAAATTATGTATCTCATGGATAAGTTTTTTCAATCAAGAAAGTTATTTTATTATCTCTTTCTTTTTCTCTACCTCTCTTCTCTCTCTACTTCTTTTACTTTAATATGGTATCAAAGTCATAGCTCCTTATACCTGACGTGTCGCTATTTTTATGCAACGTCTTTCCTCTTCTTCATGTGACGCTTGCTATCGCCATTTTTTTCGAAAAAAAAACTTCCTACTCTATTTTTTTTGGCTCGTCATCCTCGTTCCTCGTTTTTATCACCCGCCAACTCATGACGGGAAAGTAGGGGAAAAGAGGAATAGTCTCCGTGCCTTTTGGCCCAAGCTACAACAATTTTTTGTTCTTTATTATTATTTTGATGTCGAATATTCAGAGGTGTCAAATTTGTCTCCAATTTGGACACACTGGTATTCAATGTCCTAAAAGACTTGACAGAACCTTCATCGGTGGTCCTTCAGCTTTAAGAAGATGTCAAATTTGTCACCAAATTGGATATACTGGTATTCAATGTCCAAAAAGACTCGACTGAACCTTTATCGGCGGCCCTTCAGCTTTAAGAAAATCTTTAACTTCACAAGTCCATCCTAAAGCTCTCTCATCTGTGCCTACTCATGGCAAACCTTCAAAATTTTTATCTACTGAATGGTATATTGACACTGGAGCAACTCATCATGTCACATCAGACTACAATATCTTTACAGAAGTACTACCATACACTGGTTCGGATACGGTACAAGTAGGTGATGGCTCAGGTTTGTATATTACTAATCTTGGAAACACATACATCATTTATCTAATCGTACTTTTCACATGCGCAACATCTTTCATGTTCTATCTATTACTAAAAATTTACTCTCCGTACGTCAGTTTTCCCTTGATAACAATGTCTTTTTTGAATTTCATCATGATCATTATCTTATAAAAGATAGAGAAACAAATACTACTGCATTTCTTGGGAAAATAAAAAATGGCCTCTACTATCTTCAAAATTCTTCAATCAAAGCTTTTATTGGTGAACATACAAATAAACCAGTCTGGCATGCTCGACTTGGTCATCCTTCCCTTCGTATTGTTCAGTCGATCATAAATAGGTATGATTTACCTACTTCCTTTACTTCATCTCCATCTCATTCATGTCAGGCATGCATGGAATCTAAAAGTCATAAGTTACCTTTTTTTTCATCTGAACGCATTTCTAATTTTCCACTTGAAATAATTCATTCGGATATTTGGGGTCCTGCACCTATCTTGTCTAACCAAGGTTTCTTATATTATGTTACCTTCATTGATCATTTTAGTAAATACACTTGGCTTTATCCTATGAAAAGAAAATCTGATTTATTTGATATATTCTGTAATTTTCAAAAACAAGTTGAACGATATTTTAATCGCAAAATACTCTCTCTTCATTCTGATTGGGGAGGAGAATATCAAGCTCTTCATCGTCATCTTGTCTCTTGTGGGATTGTTCATCGAGTCTCTTGCCCTCACACCCCAAAACAAAATGGCTCTGCTGAGAGAAAACATAGACATATAGTTGAAACTGCCTTAGCTCTTCTTCATCATGCATCGGTTCCGCGTAAATTTTGGGATGAAGCTGTTTGTATTGCAGTATATCTCATAAATCGACTTCCTACTCCATTGCTCAATCATAAGTGTCCTTTGGAAAAACTTTATAATCAAACTCCTGAATACACCTTTCTTCGAATCTTTGGTTGCGCATGTTATCCATGGTTACACCCCTATTCTAAACACAAACTTGACTCTCGTTCATTATTATGTGTTTTCCTTGGTTATAGTAATATGCATCCTGGATATCGTTGCTTACATATACCAACTAGACGAATATATACATCACGACATGTTACTTTTGATGAATCTCTATTCTCTTTTTTGGTAGCCTCTTCAATCTCTCCTCCAGATACAGGTGGTACTTTCTTGATGTCACCCAACATTATCAGAAGAGATGACATCCTAGGTCCTGCTCCGGAGCACCCTAATAACTCTCTTATACCATCAGAATCACCTCATGTTACTGTTCCAATCTTAGAAGTCTCACCAGCCAACGATAATATGCTCTCTAGCCCTGGATCCTCGGATAATTCAAGTCCGGCAACAAACTCACCCGCCAACGATAATATGCTCTTTAGCCCTGGATCCTCAAATAATTCAAGTCCGGCAACAAACTCACCATGCCAACCCACTTCCTCATCACCATCAACAAGTGATTCAGATGATAATGCTCCTCGTCGCATGCTTCCCTTGAGTGACATATATGCACGATGTCCACCAATGGCTACTCGATATCCTCTTCCTCGAGCTCTAGTAGTTTCCTCAAAAACTCTTGAACCAACTTGCTTTACATAGGCAAACAAGGATCCAAATTGGCGTAATGCAATGGCTACAGAATTTGATGCACTTCTTCGCAATGAAACATGGAGCCTAGTTCCGCGCACTCCATCTATGAATGTTGTGGGCTCAAAATGGATATTCCGTCTTAAGCATCGAGCTGATGGTTCTCTTGAACGGTATAAAGCTCGCCTTGTAGCCAAAGGATTTAGTCAACAATCAGGTATTGACTTCCATGACACCTTCAGCCCAGTTATCAAAATTACATCTGTCAAATTATTGTTATCAATAGCTATTAGCTCTAATTGGTCTATCCGACAATTAGACGTTTCTAATGCATTTCTTCATGGTATTCTTGAGGAAACGGTTTTTATGGAGCAACCACCTGGGTTTATTCATCCACAATTTCCATCTCATGTTTGTATCTCAAGAAATCTTTATATGGTCTTCGGCAAGCTCCTCGTGCACGGTTTCATCGATTATCTAAATGGTTACAGGCTCAAGGTCTTTCTGGATCAAAAACTGACTCCTCTCTATTCTACAGACATAATGATAGATCTATGATATTTTTTCTTATTTATGTTGATAACATTCTACTAACTGGTAATGAGCAAAAGGACATCTCAAATTTATTAAGCCTTCTCAATCAGGAATTTCCTATTCGAGATTTAGGAAATGCTCGTTTTTTTCTTGGTATTGAACTTATTCCACATGATGAAGGTTATATCCTCTCTCAGAGCAAATATATTACTGGGCTTATTCAAAGAGCTAAAATGGATGGAGCGCGTCCGATCTCTACACCTATTGCTCCAAATAATGTCTCTACACCTTCTTCCTCTTCAGTGATGGCCGATCCCCAAGTTTATCGAAGTATTGTTGGAGCTTTACAGTATGTTACTATTACGCGCCCTGATATTACATTTGTAGTAAATCGTGCTTGTCAGTTCATGCATACTCCTACTGAACAAAATTGGGAAGGTGTGAAGAGAATACTTCGTTATCTCAAAGGCACTATTCTACATGATCTTCTTTTATATCGACACTTATCTTGAGATTTACATGCTTATAGCGATGCAGATTGGGCTAGTTCTCCTAAAGATAGACGATCTACAAGTGGATATGCAATATTTCTTGGACGAAATCTTATTTCTTGGAATTCGAAAAAGCAACCTACAGTATCTCGTTCAAGCACTGAATCTGAATATAAAGCTATAGCCAATGCAACGTCAGAAATTATTTGGCTTCAATCCCTTCTTTCGGAACTTCATCTTGCATTAGATATTGCACCAAAAATTTGATGTGATAATATTGGAGCAACATATCTTACATCAAATCCAGTATTTCATGCTCGTACAAAACATGTTGAAATTGATTATCATTTTGTTCAAGAGCGCGTGGCAAACAAACAATTATTTGTTTCTTATATCTCTACAGAAGATCAAATTGCTGATATCTTTACCAAGTCATTATCCAAACAACGATTTAGCAAATTATCATGCAAACCCAACGTCCGAGATCTCCCGTTAAGTTTGTCGGGGGTAAAAGAGATTATATAATATAATAATATAATAAATTTATATTATTATATTATTAGACATTTTCCTTATTAATCTATTAATTGACAGATTCTTCATAAATCTGTTAATTAACAGTTTCGTTATTAATTTTTCATTTGACTAGGTCTCCTAAGATCCCTATAAATTGTGTATTTCATGGACAAGTTTTTTCAATCAAGAAAGTTATTTTATTATCTCTTTCTTTCTCTCTACCTCTCTTCTCTCTCTACTTCTTTTACTTTAATACGGTGATCGGTCACGGAGAGACTCGGCGAGCCCTCCGATCGTACCGGCGGCCTTCGGTCGTCGCCCCCGAACAAAACTATAACCCAGGGGGTGAGCGATGAACCCTAGGGGGTAGTGTGAACCCGTCGAGGTACGGTGAACCCGTCGAGGAACGCTCCCGGGCCTTCTCAAGCCCTTCCGTAGCCGATCAGGCAATGCCTGATCGGCCTGATGACCGATCAGGATAATGCCTGATCAGTCTAGTCTGGTATGATGACCGATCAGGACACGCCTGATCGGTCACCAGACTGATCAGGCCAACACCTGATCGGTCTGGTGACCGATCAGGCACGTCGCGCATACGGTCCACAACGCGTGATCCGCATCAGAGTATATATATATATATATATATATATATATATATATATATATATATATATATATATATATATATATATATATATATATATATATATATATATATACACCATTTTCTTTTTTTTAAAAAAATATTTATCTATTCTTTCTTGTTTCTCTTTCAATCGAAATTGTATTTTTAGTAGAAAAGAAGATGAGATTTCTAGTAGAAAAGAAGATGAGATATATGTTAGTAACTGGACAAATATGCAAACTAAGATTGCATTAAAATATGATTCTTTTTCTTTTTCTTTTTCTAAAAAAAATATGATTTTTTAGAAAATATATTTAATTTGTATTTTTTAGATTTATTTTTTAAAAAAGATATAATATTTTTTTGAAAAATTAGATGATGAAATAAATTTTTTTAAAAAAAAAGAAAATATGATTTTTTTTAAAAAAATAATATATAAAATTGAGCAAATTAAATGTTTTTTAAATTTTTTGTTTTCCAATGCCCGATTATTATAAATGGATTTAAAAATGTTTTCCTTCTTTCGGATCGAATCGTTAAATTTCCAATGAAATTCGAAGAAAACCACCACCTAAATAATCTGCACTCGGAACACCTGTGCCCGTCCACGTCCTTCACTCCCATTTAAATTCTGAATAACTACGACTTAACGTATAATTCAATGAAGTAATAACACGATTAATTGTCGCTTTTAAAACAAACAAAAAAAATTTGCTAATCCATTTAAAATCCATCGATAATATCCGATCGAGGATCGGACGATTCATCGATCATCGTCGATGAATACAAAATAGACGGGACAGGTATCCTCTAAGACAAAGGATCCTGTCGGTAAGAGTAGAGCATTGCCATCTGCCAGCATGCATTCGTTTCAGATCCCTCACCAATCTAATTATTTTAGTTTCATTCGAATAAAAAAAACATAAAAGCCAATTAACTACAATTTTGGTTTCCTGATCAGTTATTATAGATGTATACAAATACGTAGTGTTTGTGAAAATGAGTTTAACGTTTAAAAAAAATTATGTCGTTTGATTTGAAACGGTAGATTGACGTGGCGTAGCCAATCCGAACAATGAAATGAGAGTTATGGTACAAGGAAGAAGGCATGGAATGAACTTCGAATATTGCTTGGTACATAATTCAAACATGGCAAGCCATTACAGATATTAGAAAATAGAATAAAATTGAAAAATGGGCTCCGATATTGCTTGGTACATAATATGTAGGACGTTTATTCTGATAAAAGGATGATTAAAAGTAAATAACAAAAAACATCTTCCATTTAACAATCCATTCAAAACAACTAACCAAACTCAGATAAAACACAAGCTTTTATTACTCTGGAATCCCTTTGTATGCGTCAGATTTTATAGATGAAGGCATTACGACTGTGAGAGCAACAAAGCCGCCGAGGATCATGATCAAAATACCCATGAAGTTAATTAAGAAGGCCTCATTTGAGTATCTTGATATCAAATTACTGCTTTGAAGAAAGGTGGCCTTTTCTAAGAAGCCAGTAACAGTTGTGGCGATCGCGAGAGAATAGATGTATAATCCGAAAAACACGTGCCATGGAAGTAACAAAGCTCTTCCATTTCTCGAGCCTCCAGGATACCAGAAGGTGCAAAACCCAAGTAGCCACTGTGCAAGGTACAACTACTTGAAGAAACAATGAAAGGAAGGGGAGTAATGGTTGTAGTAACCAGTGAAGTACCTGAATGGCAAATAACAGAAGGCATGCCAGACCCAACCACGAATGCAGACTGTAGAAGTTGTCGATGCCCCTTTCGTTATGGAATTTTATAACTGCCCAAATGCCGACAGACCCCAAACACAGGGCAAGAAACTGAATTGTAAGATGCAATGCCTTCCTAAAATTTTTGGTTCCTGACAATGTCTTGTATACTAGTATGGCTGCCATTACCAGTAAGCAATTGCAGTAAGAATACTTAGAGAAGTTTAGTAAAAAGTAGCAGCACATTATAAGATTTTTTTGTTAAAAAAAAAGGGCAAAAGGTTGCTACACAGACTGAGATCCATGACAGATTCAAGAAGAGGAAGGTTTATTTTTACAACATTTAATTTCCAGACCCATCATTCAGATGCTCATATGAATGTAGCTTTTGAAGGTTTACAAAAGGTGAAGTTGACACCTTTTGGATTGTAGCTTATCATCAGAAACTAGATGTTACATAAAAGTAATACTTACTGTGTGAAGTTGAAACAATGATAAGAAATTGTGATGCAATACATCCTTGAAAATAAACTCTTATATTTTGCTCTAGTTGTTTGCTTTTTAGAAGCTAGTTGTATTGTTGTTTTTTGGTTATCTTTTGTGTTAAATTATCTTCTAGAATCTAGAGTCATGTGACAAGCATGTGAAGGAAAAACACAGGCTTGCCTCAACTAGGTGAGATGAGACCACTGAGGCATATGCTTAGAAAGGAAACCTATGGAACCCTATAGCTAAGGTTTAAATAGTAACTAGTGATTATTATGGAACAAAATTGCCAGAAGGTTGAGACACATTAAAGCAGTACCAAAGCCTGAGGATCAGAATCAACATGTGAACAGCTCCATACTGTACACACGCTCAAGGCTTTACGAAAGACTTAGCACTCAAACATAGTTGCTATTACACATCATTCATCTCTTAAGACAATGGTTTCACAAGATGAATATCAGAAGAGGCATGAGCGGCTGTGGCAGATGCAAGAAGAATGCCCAAGTCCCAACAAGCAGAGATTGTCAGAATGAGACAGATAATCAAAGACCTAACAAAGTTTTTTCAGAAAAGAATTAGGGGATGCTTGAATGGAGATATAGACTAATGACCTTTGAAATAGCAGAAGGTAGCATTGATAGCTAGAAGATATTCCATTCAATAAAGACTTGTGTTCATCTTGACAAAAAAAAACAAACAAACAGCAGTGCTGGAGAAATGCTTATGGCAGGAGTTGGACTTTCAACAGTGGGGACATCTAAGTAGAAATTGCTGATTTGTGATTTCCAAGAGAAAAAACATATGCAGAAAAGGAAACCAATTTAGACGAAGAGAGAAAGGTGCTCTTTTTTCAGGCTTAAACTAACAGAAGCCTCCATGCCCAATGGTAAAGGCATGAGGAGCAAAGATCTTGACAAGGCAAGGCCAAGATTTGAAATTGGGAGCAAATGAAGACAAAGTTTAAAGCAATATTCTCTACTGACTATTTCATGTACTTATATAAAATTTCACTCCTTGAATAAAAAAAGGATAATGGTTGGTGTAGGTTAACAAGGGTCAGCTTAAAGGAGAGAAATGAAAAAATTACATGTTGCTTGGCAGGATTTCATTTGGACATCAGAGTTGAGATTAGGGTCAAGCATATTTTCAGCCCAGAAGATGCTCAACAAAAGGCAACTATGAATCTAAGGAGCCAAAAGCTTTGATAGGGCGAAATATATGCAAGCTTGAAGAACATAATGGTTGTTCACACTGTAGGATCGGGTTGGTCCGGCTAGAGGGGGGTGAATAAACGGTTAAGAAATAAAACAAGAGGGCACTCGTCTTTAAGAAAAACTTGGTTGCAACTTGGTCGTTGCTTCCAAGACGGTTAACGCTCAAACAGAAAATCTCCTTGTGGCGGAGAAGCCTTACAACTGAAGCACACTTAGACTTAAAGAAATTACAGAAAGAATTGAATGAATAATTAAAGCAAACCTCTAAGTCTATTTATAGCCTAAGAGAATAAATCTGGATTGTTGATTGTTGATCACTTTTTTCTTGGTCGTTGATCTATGAATGTAATCTGGATGGTTGATCTTGGATGGGATTAAACTGCATCCATTGGATTTGATTAAAGGATAATGTAATATTATCCTTTAAGTTTTAATTATTTTAATTAAAACTTTATCTTCCCTTGCTCGAGATGATTGTTGCAATATTCATCTCGCTGTTGAATCTATAAGTAGCAATATCGCCAATACTTAATTGCCAATGCCCTTCATCCCAGTTGGTAAGTGGATTTGTGTATTTGGTGGAGGACTTGGGTTCGATCCTTCTTTGGCACCAAAACTTTTCTTTTTTTCTTTTGGGCGAATTTTCTCATTTCTATCATTTCTTTTGGGCGCTTGGACTAGTCTTTTTGATTCTTCGTCTTCTGGGTGATTTCCGGCCAACCGAAGTTAGGCTCACCCGAACCCGACTCCGGCCTTTCGCCCCTCGAGCGTACTTCCTCTCGTCTTTTCGTCCCTCGGACGTCGCGCACGTCCTTCTCGTTCCACCGGTGTACTCTTCCGCAGCTTCCGCGTCCCTCGGATTGCACCGAGCCCGTCGGCTCGCTTTCCCGCGCAATCCTTCTCGTCCGCCACGTCTTACGCTCGACTTCCTCCGTACCTAAGCTCCTGCACACTTATCAGAGGGATCAGTAAACCAACAGGACCCAACTAACTTGGTGGATCACATCAAAACTAATCGGGGCACCAACAATCTCCCCCTTTTTGATGTGCATCAACCCAAGTTTAGTTAGGGATAAACCAAAAAATAAGGAATTTAGTAAAACTAAATTAAGCAGTTAAGCATAGGAAAAAATATTGACATGCAAAACTATCATCTCCCCCTGAACTTCAGGCTACTCTCCCCCTTTGATCACAGCAAAAATAGGGAAAGAAACTAGGAAAAGGAAAAATATTAATATCAAACACCTTTTGATTTAGTAATTCGAAATTTAATTTTTTTTAAAATTCTAAAATTGACTTATAAAATTAAAAAAATTTGACAAATTCAACATCTGATGTAAAGATTCTAAAAATTTGGATCTGGTCAAAATATCCTTTTATCGATTTTTTTTAAATAAAAATCTGATTTTAGTAAAATATTTACAGAAAATTGAAATATCAATTAAAAAATCTGAAATATTTTGTATATAACGATGATAGGTATATGGGGTTGTACAAAAAAATTTTTAATCTTAAATTCGATCAACAAGTCTAGAAATGAATTAAAACCCAACAGAATAGAATTTTTGATGAAAAAATATTTAAAAATTCAAAATTGCTTCAAATATTCGAATAAAAATTTTATTAAATTCTTTTAATTATATCTAAATCATGGAAAAATCAGATCTGAGAAAATAACTTTGTTTTCTATTTTTAATATTTAAGATTCGAATTTTGAACATAAAATCATGAAAATTCGAAACGTGTTAAAAAAAATCTGAAAAAAATTCTTCGTAGATAGACAACAAGATTATGCATTTGGAAAAGTTAGAGATATAATTTTTATTTAGTAACAATTAATCAAACTAAATTTCCTAATATAAAAAAAATGTCAGATAATTAAGCGCATATGTAATAGCAAGAAAAATAATCAACTTAAAATAGACTTTGGAACCCAAAATAAATTCCTATCTACAGGGTTAATTAAAAATCTAGGAGGAATATAGTTCTTGGTCACTTTTCTAAGTTGACCCCTGTGATTTTTAACATACCAATTCAGATTTTCAGGATAAAAATTCTTTTTAGTTCTTAAACATGCAATATCATTTTCTAATTTTTCTACTAAATTTTTTAAATTTTCATTCTCTATTTTCAGTTGGTCAGATAGATCAGATGAGCATTGAGTGACTAATTTTTCTTTTAATTCAGAGTTTGCTATTTCTAATTTATTCATCGACTTTAGCATAGATTTTAGTATAGAGTAAATTCGAGCAGGTGGAAGTAGGCATACCTCACTTACCGGGTCAGTTTCGAAGTTAGGGATTTCCCCTTCGTTGCTACTTTCTTCCGTGGTACTTTCTTCATCTTCATCTTGGTGACTTGCCATCAGTGCAAGTCCAACGAATTCTTCGGCTTCCGATTCATCTGACGAAGTCTCGTCCCAGGTAGCTTTTAGTGCCTTTTTCTTCTTTGGCTGGTTCTTGAGTTTGGGGCACTGATCTTTCAGGTGTCCCTCCTCGTTGCAGTTGTAACATCGTATCGTGCGTTTCTTCTTTCTCTGCACCTTTTTAAAGCAATTAGTATTAATGAATTTACACAACTTTCTTACCGCTAGTGCTGTTTCTTCATCGTCTGCTGAAGATTCTTCGTCGAGTTGGATCTTCCTTGTGTTCAGTGCGACGTTGTCTGCTTTTCTGTTCTTTTCTACAAAACGAGATTCATGAAGTTCTAGAATAGAAAATAACTGCTCTAACGTACTTACCTCTAAATCTTTTGAAATATAATATGAGTCGATTATCGAGGTCCATTCCGGGGTTCTCGGAAATGCGTTTAGCGCATACCTTTGTGCATCGCGGTTGGTCACCGTTTCTCCGAGATTTTCGAGGCTTGTGATTAGTTCTTTTACCTTAGCATGCAATCTCGCAACAGATTCTCCATCTTCTATCCGGAGATTTGTTAGTCGGCTTCAAAGAACATCTCGTCGCGCCAGTTTTGCCTCCGAGGTGCCTTCGTGCAGTTCGAGAAACTTTTCCCAAAGTTCCTTCGCCGATTCGTACTTACCGATCCGGTTGACATCTTGCTCTGGGAGAACGGTCAGCAGATGGAATTCTGCCTTTCCGTTAGCAACTGCGTCTACTTGCTCCTTCTTATTCCAGGAGTCAGGATCCTTGATCTTTCCTTCATTATCTTTTGGAGCTGCATAGCCATTTTTCATAATAATTAATAACTCATAATCAGTAACAAAAAATACCTGCATCTTCCGTTTCCATGCCGCGAACTCCCCCTCAAATTTAGGCGAGTATATTGCTGGTCCAACCATCTTAAAATTTGCTGCAGTTGGCGGTTAGTCCTTCTGCGGCGGCCTGGCTCTGATACCACTTGTAGGATCGGGTTGGTCCGGCTAGAGGGGGGTGAATAGACGGTTAAGAAATAAAACAAGAGGGCACTCGTCTTTAAGAAAAACTTGGTTGCAACTTGGTCGTTGCTTCCAAGACGGTTAACGCTCAAACAGAAAATCTCCTTGTGGCGGAGAAGCCTTACAACTGAAGCACACTTAGACTTAAAGAAATTACAGAAAGAATTGAATGAATAATTAAAGCAAACCTCTAAGTCTATTTATAGCCTAAGAGAATAAATCTGGATTGTTGATTGTTGATCACTTTTCTCTTGGTCGTTGATCCATGGATGTAATCTGGATGGTTGATCTTGGGTGGGATTAAACTGCATCCATTGGATTTGATTAAAGGATAATGTAATATTATCCTTTAAGTTTTAATTATTTTAATTAAAACTTTATCTTCCCTTGCTCGAGATGATTGTTGCAATATTCATCTCGCTGTTGAATCTATAAGTAGCAATATCGCCAATACTTAATTGCCAACGCCCTTCATCCCAGTTGGTAAGTGGATTTGTGTATTTGGTGGAGGACTTGGGTTCGATCCTTCTTTGGCACCAAAACTTTTCTTTTTTTCTTTTGGGCGAATTTTCTCATTTCTTTCATTTCTTTTGGGCGCTTGGACTAGTCTTTTTGATTCTTCGTCTTCTGGGTGATTTCCGGCCAACCGAAGTTAGGCTCACCCGAACCCGACTCCGACCTTTCGCCCCTCGAGCGTACTTCCTCTCGGCTTTTCGTCCCTCGGACGTCGCGCACGTCCTTCTCGTTCCACCGGTGTACTCTTCCGCAGCTTCCGCGTCCCTCGGATTGCACCGAGCCCGTCGGCTCGCTTTCCCGCGCAATCCTTCTCGTCCGCCACGTCTTACGCTCGACTTCCTCCGTACCTAAGCTCCTGCACACTTAGCAGAGGGATCAGTAAACCAACAGGGCCCAACTAACTTGGTGGATCACATCAAAACTAACCGGGGCACCAACACACACTAAACAGCCTGCAGATGGACAAACAACATCAAGACCAATTGTCGAAGCAAGTCAACTAAAGGGCAATTCCCGCGAGTTGAAACAGGCAAAATCACAGTAAAGAATGGAGGTTAGGACGACACAGTTTACAAGTTGTTTAGAGGTAATAAAACAAGAGAACAAATTATTTTCAGTTCTGTAATAACGACATGGCTTTACAAGAACTCAAATGCATCACATCACCAGTTAATTATTGACATGATGAGAAAGCATTAAGCATCTACTGCAGCTAATTAAGTACACTTTTCTTTGGTCTCTCAGCAATATCTAGAATCATCAAATTAATTTAACAAATATCATAAGAATAGCTACCTAGAGTTGCAATCTACCATGAATTAAAAAGTAAATAAAAAATCAAAATATGAGATGGAGACATTAGCTGAAAGATTTTAGGAGGTAAGTGTGGTAGAAACAATTAAAGGAAAGCAGCATCTTACATATGTAGTAGTTAAAATTGAAGTTCACTTAGTAATAGAGGAATATATAAAGTAGGAAACGGATGCCCTTGATTTACCAGAATTAATAAAATTTTCAGAAACACTTGTAATTTTCTTTTTGAAAAAACAAGACTTATAAAATAAGGAAGAATCAGTACCTTCACCATTTAAAACTATGAATCCAATAACCATTAGCACAGGGTGCACCTACAAGTGTCAAGAATATCTTAGTTGATAATAACCAGATTTTTCTGTTTATGCAGTGTAATAAACAAAACAGTATCTATCAGCCGCTGACGTTAGTTTAACTTCAAAAGGTACTATTTCCATATTGATAGTCACAGGCTATACCAATATATAACTTCACCACACAGAAACAATAAAACCCATTAATCCTTGCCTTCAAAGACTAATTAGTGATCATGTAATGGCATGTTGACAATGTATCAGGCTACATTGGTTGTTGAACACATCTAGCTATTTTGGCGAATCAAAGAAAGATGAAGATGAAACAGTGCTTCAATCATCAATAACCACATACAACCACACCACATCAGAAGGCAATCACTGGATTAAATTTGGTTATTTAAGCTTGCATGATATAAGGTCATGATTACTTTACCAATATTTAAAAGACCCCATTTTTTAATGTCTGTTTCTTTTGACCAAAAATAGAATAAGTGAGATTTATGGTGGATTTATGTTCAACTAAGCCATACCAGCTGAGTTTTTCTATCTCCGGATACTTTACTAAAGATTTTTGTAGAAATTTGCCAATGAAAGTACAAAGACGATTGTAGTCTCATCTAAGATGTCTTTGCTTACGAATGAACCTCACTTAGCATTCAATCACAACAGATGCTTATTGTTTAGTTATATCACTTCCTTATGATGCAAGAGCCTTGGTCTTAGTTTTTCATATTATAGACTAGCAATCTACTTGTTAAATGTGCTAATTGTTGGTGCAATCTTTTTTTGAGTCAAGGTTGAACAGTTTGACTAAGCTCGGGTTGACTCGAGTTTGAGTTTTGATGTTTAACAATAATGTTTGGATAATGTGTGAGACAAGTCAAGTAGGTCAAGGTTGAACGAAGACTTGACTAGGAAACTCGAGGGTTAGGCAAAGGGAAATCCTAGTAAGACTAGGCAGACCTAATTGGGAACTATGTGAAGTCCAAGTGGATCTGGGAAGATCATACGTTAGCAGGGTGGAAGTCTACCGAGTGACTAGACCTAACTACGGTTAGGCAATGGAAAAATCTTAGTGGGACTAGGCAGCCCTAGTTGGGAACTAAGTGAAGTCCAAGGTAGATTAGCTGGGAGCTAAACACTTGGCGCGAGAAAAGACCTAGTTGAAACTAGGCAAGAGAAAGTTCAAGTTGGTTAAGGGCTGACTTAAGATTTGGCAAGAAATCCTAACATATCAAAGTTGACTGTATCCCAGGCAACGAGAAATCCCAACAAGTCTTGGAAGGCTTTGGATTAGGCAAAGTAACCCTAGACTTGTGTTAGACAAGTTAGTACTTGGGCAAATTGATTGGGTAATCAAGTTGCCAAAGCCAGGTGATTGATTGGGGGTGCAATCTACTCCAATCGATCAGGTGATCGATTGGGAGTGTTTTCTCGTGAACACAGAAAGACTCTTGATTGATTGGGTAATCGATCAAGGCTACTCCAATCAATCAGGTGATTGATTGGGATTGTTTCCCAGATGGAGTGTGTTCATAGTGGAGTCGCGTGCACGGTGTGGATCCTTGGATTAATCACCTGAAAGAGATGAATACCAAGTAAACAAAGGTGTTAGCGATTGCTTGAAGTCTTCTACCACGACAAATCTTCAACAAGCAAAAGCGAGCTATTCACCTCAACGTGCCCTAACACTAATTTGGTTTAATCTTATGGATGGTGTTGGTCAAAATCTCAAAGCATGCTTCCTAATATGTGTGACATATACAAGTTCAACACAAGGTGGGGCTTGAGAATTCTTCTCAAAACACCATCAATCACAGATTCAGGGTATATCAATGTAGTGACCAATATGCTATGCTGCCCATGCTGCTTGAGACCATCTCATGCTGGCAATAGCTATGTTCTATCAACAGATAGTTAGACACTTCCCCTTCTCGACCTATATTAAATGTCCTACCAACTTCCTCTGTTCTCAACTTGCGCATTTACTCTCTCTAAACTCTCTGTTTTCATTACTGGGAGGAGAGGACAAGGGAAAGAAAATAGTGTAAGCTGTGAAAAAGAACCAAAAGGAATTAAAGATTGATTCCTTCATTTATGTTACTCGAGGGAAAGTGTGGACCAAAAGAAAATACAGAGATTTGGAAACAAAAATAAGAAGAAAAAAATCCAGTTGCCCATTGGTGACAAATGTTAATTGATAAATGTTTCTGTGTCTCATTTCCTTCTGTTTCCATCCAATTTAGATAAGCAAGATAAGGCTTGTTAACTCTTAATTTCCTCCTTTCTTCTCTTACTTATTTCCTTCCAAATAAAAAAAACGAAAGCTCATGGTCAACCTTCAATGCCTTTAATTTCCCTCCACTTCCAATAAACAAGGCATAATCTTTCTTCTTCAAGACTTCATGTGTGGAAGTTCTCAAGGTTAAACGTTCATTTGAAAGAATTATATGGAAGTAGACAGTTGCATTATATTATTTCATCTCTCCTTCATGTTTACTTTCATTTATGATAACTAAGCTCAATCAGTATAAGAAGCAACTCTAAGCCAACAACTGATACTAAATCAATCAATTATCTATCCTAATTCACAGCACTTGATGGATAATTGCTAGCTTTACCAGTCAATTATATTGGTAGGAACCACACATACGAAGCAATACTTGATTGACAGATATCCGAATGTTGGAAGTGTGGTAAGTTCCTACAGCATCAATATCAGTTTAATACATTGAAATTATAAGACACACCAAAAAAAAAGGTAAATCAGAGAATCAATATCAGTTTAATGTTGGAAGTGTTGCGACTACAGCTCATTTTGGCAACGACATTTGAAAAAAAAAACAGAAAAAGAAACTAAATCAGAGAAAGAGAACGATTACGTTAAATATCAGGGCTTTGTTTTCCGAAACCAAGGCAAGTCCGCCGCGGAAGTAGACGGCCCAGGTGATGACTAGGGCGGCGGAGGCGGCGCCCAATAGGCGGATGATGGACACGATCGGATGGCGTACTACAGGGGCGTTCATCGTCACGTCCTCAGGAGTCAGCGGCACCGCCGGTGGAGTTTCGGAGCCGGCGAGATCGGAATCTTCGGAGATCGCCGAGGTCACAGATTCGATGGCCGTCGACGGTTTTATCATGCCGGCCCACTTTCTTGGTTCAAAGAACCGGTATTTGGAGTCAACCGAATCGGATCGGATTAGGATTGCTTCGGGTTCGAGTCCAAATCTCGTCCGTCACCCGTAATGAGACAGGATATCGACGACGACGACGACGACGACCCATCCGCGGGTGTGGATTTTTTTCATATTAAACCCGCGGACCCGATTACGAGCCACACCGTATCGTCGAGATCGGAGAGGGAGAGAGAGAGTTGGAAGACGAGGAGCGCGAGAAGAGGACATAAGCTTAGACCTAGAAGAAGGTTTGGGCGGGATGGGTTTCTGGATGACGACCATCGTTTTCTTCTTACTGGGACTCGTCGCTTCCGTCTCCGTCCGCCTCTGCTGTAACCGCGGCCCCTCGACCAATCTGTATGTCATTCCTTCTGTACCCTCATCCTTTACTTGTTTTCGTGATGGGCATTTGCTGCCGGAATCTATGTGAAAATAGCGATCTTTTCCATTCTCCTTGTAATTTATTAATGAGAATCTGATGCTTATATTAGGGTTTGTTAGCATTGGCTGATTTATAGGCTTTCTTATTGTATATGTTCCTTATTTCAATTTCCTAAAATTTTAAAATATATGATAAATCTTAAGAAACAATAAAAGAAAAAAATTGAATTGAATTAGTTTAAACAAATCTTTGGAAACATCCAGAGTTAAAAGTAACTGTTAAATTGGGGGATGGAGTTGCAAGGAGCTATTTCGCTTAATCTTAGAAATTTTAGAAAAATTAAGCAAATTGGAATTTGGGCTTCACTGAAAATGAAACGGCCAATGATAGTTTTTAAAAATAAGTTACCAAGTGACTTCTGCTGTCATTGTTGACCAGTTAGCTCTTAAGCATGAGTCATTTCAGACATTGAACTAATCTAATTATATGATTTCTGAGGGTAGGTAAAATGACCTATTTGATCCCAACTGAAACATTTCCTCTTTCATGTGATTCTCACTTTTATTCCCTAAGCTGCAATTTTGAATTGCATAAATCCTGTCAAGACAGAAGACTTCCATAGCTTCTAGTACAACACTCAATAGCAGATTGCCAGTCAGATTTACTTAAGGGGTTTAATATTATAATTTTGATTGTATTTTTTCCATTTGATGACTATCTCAAACAATTTATATTGTTATTTATCATTTGAGCTAGGGACAATTTTAAAATGTAGGACCAATTTGGTTTTGCAGGTTTCATTTAACGCTTATCATCACTGCAACAATTTGCTGTTGGATGATGTAAGTTTCTCCAACCATAGCTACATGCTTCCTTTGCATGAATTCACTCCACTGTATTAGTGTGTTTTCAATTCACAAACATGATAATCACTTGTAATTTGTAAACTTAATTTTGCTTCCATGTAGAGAACTACTTGCATTTCTACATGTTATTTTTCCAAAGGTTCGCTGTCACTGTAGTGAGAGAAGTGATCAGGATTGCTTTGGCTAATAAGAGCATAGTACTAAGATGATTGTGAGAGATAAATCTTCCTCAGATTAGGTGAATTGTTTCTTTGAAGAAAGAAATGCTTTAAATGGATCCCATATTGGAGCATAGATATTCATCTATTTTCAGCTTGTTTCACAAAATAGCAATAAGGTCATGAAACACATAACAATGATAGCAAAAGAGCAATATTGGTTCTCTGGCTTAGAGATTTGCTGATGCAACACTCTGGACCGAAGTTGATAAATGGATCTGATTTACAAAAGAGAAAACTTTTGCTATTTTCTTCTTCCTTACTCTGTGGATTGAATATATTCCACATTACTGAAGTTTATGAAAAAGATACGACATTTATTGTGGGCTCTAATTTCCACTTAGTTCCATACAAAGAGAAAATATTGAGAGAGATTTTCTAAAAGCCAATCTTCCTCCTCCCAGAAACAAGGAGGAGAAAGATATTTATGGATTGTGATTTATCGTCTGTTTTGTTAATTTCTTTTCGTTAGGATTTTTATTATGAATTTTTTTCTTTTTTCTGATGTGTAAGATAAGCACAGGTATATATGTTAATATTTTTTTTCTTTATTTGAATCATAGGGTCTCTATATAAATGTTCGAAGCATATTTTCTTTTACAAATTCTTAATTCCTTCTCTTTAGTCTTTACTGTTGGTTTCTGAAGATTATAATTGCAGGGTACGAGGACAAAACCTCGAGAAGGACCATTCAACCGATGAGGCAGTGAGCTGGTGGATATCGTCCGCATCCTTCAATAATAAGAAATGCAGAATCGACCACGTCGCTGGTTAAAATCTTTCCAAATCTTCCATCCTTTTACATATTTGTCCTCCATAGTTTTCAATTTATTCTATAATTGTTTTTTTCTTCAGGCGCAATGTTTGACTGAGGGATTACATCGCCTTCGAGTCTTCACGGGCATCGTGTTAATCATTTAAATCACAGGTAACGTAATCATAGTTGTTTGAGAGCGACGTGAAGGATAAGATTAACGTTTGTTAGTCAAATTCGTGAGAGAAGTTTCTTATTGTTCTATCTGATGAAACGATATGGAATTACAGAATATTGGAGGGCGAATTCGTAATTCGGGGTTTGCTTGCTTATTCTATTTCCAGACAGCGTTGGTGAGCGGACCGGCCGATCCGGTCACCGCGTCCAGACCGTTACAGTTAAGTCGCCGACGACCGGCGGATGGCCGGACAGGAAGCGGAGGCGGGGGGCGGCTCTGGGGGATGGAGCAGGGAGGACGACAAGGCCTTCGAGAACGCGCTCGCGACGGTGCCCGCGCCGCCGAAGGGTGAGGGGGCGGAGGGCGAAGAAAGCGGCGGGAGATGGGGGGATCTGATCGCGGCTAGAGTCCCCGGGAAGACCGCGGCGGAGGTGAGGCAGCACTACGAGGTGCTGGTGGAGGACGTGGAGGCCATCGAGGCCGGAAGGGTCCCCGTCCTGCGCTACGGCGGGGAGGAGTCGCCGCCTTCTTTGACTTTACCGTCTTCCTCCAAGGAGAACCAGAAGCGGCGCCACCAACAGCAACAAGATCCTAACAGCCACCTGGGTTCGGCGGACAGAAAGAAAGCGAGGTCTGACATCGGAGGGCAGAGCAAGAGTTGCTCCAAGGCGGAGCAAGAGCGGCGGAAGGGAACGCCATGGACCGAAGAAGAACACAGGTTTTTCCCCCTCCCTCCAGAGAAAAAAGAGAGATTTCCCTTGTTGAATTTATCGATTTTGACCAAATCGATCCCACTGCAGAACAATTCAATGTATGAATTTATGAATCACAAGTAATTCTCGCAGACTTTTCCTGCTCGGTCTCGACAAGTTCGGGAAGGGTGACTGGAGAAGCATATCGAGGAACTTCGTCATCTCAAGGACGCCGACGCAAGTCGCAAGCCACGCTCAGAAGTACTTCATTCGCCTAAACTCCATGAACAGAGATCGCCGGCGATCGAGTATCCACGACATCACCAGTTTGAATGGCGGCGACGCCTCTTCTCAGCAGGGGCCTATTACTGGCCAGGCCAACACAGCCATTGGATCATCCATCCAGCATCCTTCACTAGCCAATGTGCAAGGGATGCCGATGTACGGGCCGCAGGTCGGTCATCCATTCGCCGCCGGCCATATGATCTCGCCAGTTGGCCCTCCAATTATGCTTCCTCCTGGCCACAACCCTTATGCCATGCCCGTCCCCTATCCACTGCCTCCTCCACCAATGCACCAGTAGTCCTCGCTCTTCCTCCTCCATTGCCTTGACATTCATTGATAGAGTTCGAGAGGATATTGGAGATCAAAACAAGATTTTTGTTTTAGTGCAATAATAATTCAGTAGCTGATATCACTTGTAATGACCATTGAAGACTTGCCACTATAATTGTGGGAGACATATAATTGACCTTAAATAATTATTGTAAATCTTGTAGAGGATGTCTTCCGACTCCATATCGGTGTTCTTCAGTGTTTATACTACTTTCATTCAGTCCAGTCTCGTTGCCTCTCTAACTCTTTGTCTTTCTTCGAGAGTGAAGATATGCGAGAAGAAAAAGAAATATGTTGAATTTTGTTTTCATAATTTAGGTTCCGATTAATTTTATGTAAATTTGAAATATAATGTAGACACTTAGAAGTCGAGATATAACTATCTTATTTGAAATTTTAATTTTAAATCTTTTATTGTTTGAGATAGTGGTTACTGTTGATGTTTGATTAGTTTTGATGTGATCAATCAAGTTAAATTAGGTCATGTTGGTTTTTTAGTTTCTCTGTCTAAGTGTGCAGGAATTTAGGAGCGGAGAAAGTCGAGCGTAAACCGCAGTAGACGAGAAGGATTGCACGGGAAGTGAGCCGATAAACTCGGTGCATTCGAGGGACGCGAAAGCTCCGGAAAAGTACACTGGTGGAGCGAGAAGGATGTGCGTGACGTCTGAGGGACGAGAAACCGGAAGGAAGGACGCTCAAGGGGTGAAAGGCAGGAATCGAGTTCGGGTGAGTCTAATCCGGTTGGCCAGAAATTATCCAAAGAAGACCCGCTGAAATTTGGTCAGCAAGCTGCTGACCAAAGGATTCTCGGCGCCTGTATGGATACGGGCGCCTGGGATCTCGGGCGCCTGAGCACTCTGGCGCCCCTGTGCATACATGCGCCCCAAGAGTCCATAGTTATTAGTCAATCTCCCGTTTGCGACCGTTGCGTACCGGACAACATCCAGGTCACGTGTCAGGCGTCCCAGTACTGCCATGTCAGCAAACGGATAAGTTTGATCAGGGGTTATAAATAGGCATCTAGAGTTCAGTTTCAATTCATCTATCAACAGTATACAATTCATTTCTTAACTTTCTTTTGTCTTTTGCTTCAAAGTTTGTAAAAAACTTCTCCGCCAGAAAGAGATTTTGAGAGTGAGTTTCAGTCGTCTTGGATTAGCAATCACCTAGGTTGCAACCAAATAAATTTTATATCTGAGTCTTTTATTAGTTTAATTTGTTTATGTTTATTTTAACTAATTATTATAACTAATCGAATTCTTTGTGAAACCGCACAAAAAATTTAGTTTTATTTTACAACGACAATTTACCCCCCTTCTTGTCGGTCCATCTCGACCCAAGAGTTACAATAGGTTAAGCAAAGGAATTAACGGACCAAATTAGGTTTAGCATTTTTTAAATTTAATTTTGGCAAAAATCAACGAAGAATCCCTTTCGGTTGGGATCATCACAGTTGTGTTCCTCTTTATTTTTTATTAAAAGATTGTTCGGCCTCACCAACCTCGTAAAATTACAAAATCGTCCATCCTTAGGTATAGTGTTCGATTGGTTTTAATTTTTTTTTTGTTGGTTTTAACTTTTGATAGGACAGTTCCAAATTTAAATCATGAAGATGGATTTTATTTATTCAAAAATATTCATATTGTAATGTTACCGTTATTATAATTTACTTTATGAATTTCATAATTGTTACAATCTAAAATTGACCTATTCACTCGACCTTTATACTTAAAATTTAATCGTAATTGTTAGTTTTGTTCGCAGTACACGAATTTACCATACTCGTGCAACTAGCTTAGTAGCCTGCCAATTCATGTTTAAATTTAAAATTAACCTATAAAAAAAATCAAAATTAACATATCAAAAAATCAAAATCCTCCGAACAGTACGGGTAAGGATACCTAATTACCTATATAAGCTTATAACAAGATGATAAAAGATGATTGACTCGTCTTAACATTCTCGTTAATTTATTTTGGATTAATATGGAGAAGATAAATCATAGAGGTTACTAATCAGGATTTTGTGACTAATACATGGAAAGGACATATACATAAATTTTGACGCAAGGAAGAGTCGGCGCAAGAACCTTGCGTGCAGCAAAGAGGAGGAGTCGGTGCAAGAGCTAGGTTGACGCAAGGAATGGGGTTTTGGCTATAAGTTATGGTTCATTATAATTAACCCAGTTGTATGGTTCAAGTTTTAACCCAACAGTTTAATTATAATTTTTTTAAACACTTATTACTTCATCAAATAAAAAATAAGAAGTAAAATGTTATTAAAAATATGAAGTGAAGTCTGTTTTTTTTTAACTTATGAAGTTTAACATAGTATTTACTACGTCAATTTTATTACTGAGGTTAAATATAATGTATTACTTCAGAATTAATAATTACTGAAGTAATTATTGGCGAAGCCTATCATCAAAATTCTACTAGTGACGATCTCTGACGGGTTCACCGTAAATCATAGAGGTTACTAATCAGGATATTGTGACTAACACGTGGAAATGACATATACACAAATTTTATTAGATTTTGACTCTCACATCTTACAATTATAATAGCACATGTGTTAGTCTTTAGTTCATCTCATGAAAATATATAATAGAGATGTATAATTTTAGAATAATGATTGGAGAGTGAAAATCATAGTGAATGACATGGC
This sequence comes from Boesenbergia rotunda, assembly GCA_024364735.1. Taxonomy (NCBI): domain Eukaryota; kingdom Viridiplantae; phylum Streptophyta; class Magnoliopsida; order Zingiberales; family Zingiberaceae; genus Boesenbergia; species Boesenbergia rotunda. Next base: position 257,058 of record JAGFNQ010002143.1, read on the forward strand.
ACCTTGCATGCACGATCTTCGACGGGTTCACCGTGCCCCCAGAGTATAGTTTGATTCGGGGCGGCGGCCGAAGGCCGTTGATGGTGTCCAAGCGATAATCGGATATGTGCATGTAAAGTGTCACATCATACCACATCATTCACTATGATTTTCACTCTCTCATTTCATCCTCCCTATCATTGCTCTAAATGAAACATGATAGGGAGAGTGAAAATGGGAGAGTTAAAAGCATAGTGAATGACGTGACACGTTGCATGCAGCGATCTTCGACGGGTTCACCGTACCCCCCAGGGTATACTTTGATTCGGGGTGACGGCCGAAGGCCGCCGCTGGTGTCCAAGCGATAATCAGACGTGTACATATAAAGTGTCATGTCATATCACATCATGTCATATCATTCACTATACTTTTTACTCTCTCATTTTTACTCTCCCTATCCTTGCTCAATTTAAATATTTATTTTTTTAATTGACGTCTCAATTTTATAAAAATTTTCTATTAACCATTCCAATAAATTGAAAAATATTCAAGGAGACCGATTCAAAAGTCAACATTGTGGTTGTCATTTAATTTTAATATTTCTTTATTTATTTTTAATTAAATATGAGATGAAACGATTATTTAGTTGTTGTTATGTGAATGATAAATAATGAAAGGATGATAATTATAAAAAAAATGTCAAAAATATAGAATTATTTAGCTAAATATTTTTTTTAAATATTGCTTTCTTAAATATTATTATATAAATTAAATTCTGGCCAAGACCGAACTCTCTCTCTCCTGATGTTCTAAAATCGCTGATGATGGTGGGCGATTCGTCCGATCATCAATCGGACATTATTAATAATTTTTTATCGTTATCTCGAATCAAACGATATTATGGAAAAATGGTGAATCGGTCAGGATCACTGTAATTACGATCTTGTTAGATTTCACGGTGAATCCGGCGAGATTGCAATTGCGGCGATTCCCGATGGATTTCTCGTACCCCATGATATAGTTTGGTTTGAGGTGGCGGCCTTGTCCGATCGATGATCGAATGAATCACCCGCGTTCGCCACGATTTTAAACACGGAGACAAAGGGATCAGTTTGGGGACATACAATCCCTTCTAAAAAAATGTTGGACCAAATAGCGTCCTACGAAAGTTTCTCACCGATCATCAGAATAAATCGGAAAGTATTCTCTATGGGCGGTCTAGAAGTCCAGTGTCCAGGGTTCGTGCCCTATTTAGAGAAAAATTCTTATAAATACGGCATAGCTGAGGATCAAACCGTAAATATCTAAAATAGCGACTAATTACTCCACACTACACCAAAACCCCAAGGGCCATATAATCCCTTCTCAGCCTATATGGGATAACATCTAAGAGGGATTAATATTAATAACTAGGGATGGAAACAGACTTGGCCAGTCCAGACTTTTGCTTTAACATGCCAGGTCTGTATAGTAACAAAATGGTCTGAGCCTGATCTGTGGCCTGTTATAAACTTTATTCTTAGCCTAAGCCTAGCCTGTTCAATAGCCTGGTTTGGCCTGCGGCATGTTTACAAACCTTATAAATTAAAATACTTTATACAGGCCAACAAGCCAAAACATTAAATAGACCTTGTATCATACAGGCCTCAAACAGATTAGACATACAAATATATACATATGTATCTAATCTTAACAGACTCAGGTCAGCCTGTCAGACTTGGTAGTTTTTATATTGAGCCTGAGCTTGGTCTAATAAAAAAAATAGACTTTGAAACAAATTTGAATATTATCCTATTTCTAAACAAGCCAGGCCAGACTAAATACATATCAGGTCACATGCTCCTGACAGGCCGCTTGATCTATTTCCATCTCTATTAGATCATCTCCAATCATCAACACCAAATTTGGTGTCATTTTCACACCAAAATAGTGCAATTTCAACTCCAAACACTATTTCAACTCCAACCCATTCACACTATATATCACACCAAAAAATAATATTCCATAGAATATTCTATTTTTTTCTTATTCATAATTTAATTATTGACCTAAATTTTAATTTAGTAATCATTTTGAATATAATTATTATATTTAAAATTAATGTTTCATTTATATTTAATAATTTTAAAAAAAATTACATCCAATTAATATATATTAAAAAATATTTTTAATAATTTTTAAATTAGTGATATAATTTATAAATATAATTATAATTAAAATATGTTTAATAAATAAAATAATTATTCAATTAAATTTTTATAACTATGTTTAATAAAATTAAAATAGGTTATTATATTTTTTAATTTATATTTATAATAAATAATTAATATTATTAAATAAAAAAATATTTATTATAAATTAATTTTTATTTATAATATTTAGTATTATAATATTTACTAATATATATTAGAATTAATGATTATATATTATAATAAATTTTTTAAATATAAAAATAATTAAAAAATATTATCATCAAATTTGGTGTTGCAACAGTGCAACACCAAATTTGGTGATGCACTGTTGCAACACCAAATTTGGTATAAGGATATAGTGATGGGTTGGAGACAAATGATGTCATTTTGACATCATATTTAGTGGGATAGTGCTCGGTTGGAGAGGCCATCTCCAACCGAGCACCATCCCACCAAAAATGGTGTCAAAATGACACCATTTGTCTCCAACAGGTCACCAAATTCCTACACCAAATTTGGTGTTGCAACAGTGCATCACCAAATTTGGTGTTGCACTGTTGCAACGCCAAATTTGGTGATATTAATATTTATTAATATAATGAATAAATATAATAAATATTATACTATATAATGAATAAATATAATATGTATTAGCACATATTATATTACTAATAAATATCATAAATAAAAATTAATTTATAATAAATATTTTTTCATAAGTATTTAATAATATTAATTATATATTATAAGTATAAATTAAAAAAATATAATAATATATTTTAATTTTATTAAACATAATTTATTTATAAGCATATTTTAAACTATGAATAAATGAATTATTAAACATAGTTTCCATAAGTATTAATTATTTATAAGCATATTTTAATTTTATTAAAATTTTGTCGATAATTAAATTATGAATAAATAAATAAGAAAAAAATAAAATATTTTATGGAATATTCCTTTTGGTGTGATATATAATGTGAATGAGTTAGAGTTAAAATAGTGTTTGGTATTGAAATTGTATTATTTTGGTGTGAAAATGACATTAACTTTGATGTTGATGGTTGAAAATGGTCTAATAACCCCTTGGCTAAAACAATCGAGGCAAAAAAAAAAAAAAAACAAAAAACTAAAGTACTCTTGCCCTCGTCGATCGGACGGATAACAGATAGCCATTTCTATTCTCCCGCCCATCCCCATTCCGTTCCTCTCCCTCTCCAGATTCGATCAGTTGCTTCTCGATCCATCGCCCATGCCGTCGGTTCCGAGGAAGAGAAGAGCCGCCAGGCGGAAGAAGGAAATGGTGGAGCTGCTGAAGACCATCTCATCTTCCGATCCTTCCCAAGGTATCTTCTCTTCCGTTTTTTTCTTCTGTTCCTGGCGTCCGATGATTTCTTCAGATTCAGGGCGAGGGGACGATCTGGTAACGGAATAGAGCGGCGAGGTCGATAGCCATTGCACGGCATTTTTCTCTGCCCCAACTTCGCCCTCTGTAGAGAGCTATTACTCTTTATCCTCTAAAGAGTGGTCTGGATCGGAAGCTGTCGATGGTGTTGCGAAGAAGAATACGGAGAATCTCGAAGCCGAGGGCTTGACCGAGGAAGATGAGTTGGAGTTGGCTCTTGCGGTAACGGAAGTAGCTTCTCTGCCGAAAGATGAATCGGCCGCTAAATCAGATGAATTAGCCGAATCTGAAAGGGGAAACTCGAAAACCTATATGGAATCGGCCATTTCCGTCGATAACGCCATTGGTTTGACTGATGAGAGGAGCCAAGTTACGGAGGTTGCTTCTGAGGTTCTCGAAGTGATTCCGCGTGGCGACAGAGAAAAAGCAGCGGAAGCCCGTGGCCTTGATGGGGTCGTTAAACACGGTGGAAATGGCCGTCAAATTGCTGGAGGAGACGAGACATTACCGGCGACCGAGGTGCTAGAGTTGGGCTCGCTTGTGGTTGTGCTACTTCTCTTGCTTTACTTGAATTAATGTACTGATTAGGGAATATCTCGTGCTATGCAGGTCCGGCATAGCGCTCCGCTGGGGGTGCATCGTTCGAAATGGTGGAATTGTTGTGGTTTGCTGGATCTTGTCACAAATCCTGATGGATAATTTCAGGTATTTCAGTCACCTCTTAAGATAGTTTATGCTAATTCCTCTTCCCTTTTTTCCATTGGTTAATCACTTCAAAGACCCCCAACATTTTGATCTGAAAAGTCAGAACTAGCATATATGTGATTAACCAATAACAAATTTAATTTTACACTATGTGAGCGTTTAAAACAACAAAATTAAATTCTTCTAATAATTTAGTTGATTCCAAATCTCAGTCTTTGTAATATATTTTGGACAAAAAATTAAAAAGACACTCAAATTAAAAGGAACATCAAATGAACGTTATTTTACAAAAATAATTACCCTCCAATGCACTAGCCATTATTTTAGACTAGTAATCATCATGATTTATCTCCTCCGTATTAACCCTGAAATATATTAATAGAGGCATTGGGATAAGCGAATCATCTTTTATCACCTTTTACAAAAATAATTACATGGATACTTCTTGAATGATTTTATTCCTAAAATATCTCTTTGATCCAACACTACTTGTATTATGTAAAAATTACTTAATAACTATATAACATATTTAAAATGAATTTATAATTTATAATTTATAATATATAAAAATTATTGAATAACTGTTATAACGTATAGAAACTACCTAATTACTACATGTTTAGAGTGAAGTTGAAATTTAAAGTTGTAACAACTATATAATAGTTTCTATGATACTTTAAAATAATTTTTATGAAATTTAAATTATTTTAATCAAGTTGATAAATATTATTTTAATATAATAGTATTAGATCTAAATCCTAAACTCATATTAAATATATTGAAACTATCTAATAGCTTTTGCAAAAGTACTAGATTAAAAGATTTTTTTCAGGATGAAAATATTGATAGGGGACCTTTTTGACTTATTTATTTATTTGAAAATGAGATGCTCTTTTAATGATTCGTAAAATTTAAGAAGCCCCTTTCATTTTTGCCAAATGAAATTTACCAAAATAAATATATGAAGTTCAAAATTAATTAATTAAACATAACCATATTTTTCACAACAGAAATCGCTGATGCTACTAAATTTAGTCCTCAGTGTATAGAGTTGAACAAGAATGTGGCAAAACTATTTACCTGCTTATAAACAAGCAAACAAAGCTTCGCTCAGTTTACCTGACACCTAACATTAAAATATTCCACTGTTATTTTCACAATCTTTACCTGGCCATCTTTCAGAAACTAGCATGACGCACTGCATCTGCCTCGCCAGATAGTATGATATAATAGACAAAGCAAGGAGGCTAAAAAAATGGATTCACATATCAATGAGTTAAACACATACCAACAATTTTTATGTTTTTGTAATAATTTACCGGGCTCTCCGGGCTCTGATACGCTCGGTGAAAAAATTCAATGAAAATCTCGGTGAATGATGTAGCACTTTACATACACACGTTCGATTGCCGTCCGGATACCATCGGCGGCCACCTAGCAAACATACGTTGAGCATGGAGGCACAATTATATATCTGCCCCTTTTGTTGAATCTACCCACCACATGAGGGTCATGTGGATGTGGTTCCTGTGGATGAGGTCTAATGAAATTTGGCTTACAGGATAAACTTCAGGAAATTTGAAAATTTAGACAACAACTTTGGCATGTTGAAAACATTTTGCAGGACTACAGTCAGGCTGGGCTTCAGGGAGACTGCTACTAGTTAGGCCGTGACAAGACCAGCAAAACCCAGGACAACTGGGCTGAGGTATTTTTCATCATATAAATGTTAAAATATATATAATAGGCAAACAAATTAAAGCTATATTATTTTAAAGGAACATGATACATGCATACTGTGTGTCTTACATATGATTAAGCTGCATCAGTTTTTCAAAACTGGAGCTTAACAGAAAGAAAACTAAGGAGCTAAAACTGCAGCTTTAGCTTCCAGATTGCTACTATGCAACCTTTTCCAATGTGTCAGCTTAAAGAAGTACATGGATCCTATTTGTTTAAGAAATGGTAGCCAACGCAGTAATTGAGTATCACTTGCATACTTTCCACCAAAATGTTGTATCTAAGACTAATTTCTAGACTCTTTACTATCTTAATTTCTTGCATACATGTCAACTAAATTTCAGATTTTACTGAAACCATTCCAAATATCTTGTGTTGTATTTCGAATAAAATTTCCGTGCAATGCATCTCCTATCATGTTTAATCAAGCCATGCTACCCGATTAAAATGTCTTGAGTTTCTGAAACGTATACATTGTTTACTATCAAATATGGTGGCCTACGAAAACCAGATGGCATGTTCGCTCTAAGCTCTGGTACACTCATTTATCAACTGCAAGTTAGATAAAATACATGAAAAACGCACAATTTGTAAACTATCTATACATGAACATTCTTTAGTTAATAGATTGATCCGGGCGAGTGGTTTGTCAGAGGATTGGAGGCCTGGTCGGATTGGATTGAGCGTGACCCGGGTCGAGGAATGTTAAGTCGGGTTGTCCTCGGTCCCACAGGCCGGGCCTGAGGCTCAGTGGGAAGAGTGGAGGTCGAGGCAGATAAGACACCGGTTCGAGTTCAGCCACTCGGGATCGGTCACCCGAGGTCGGCCACTCGGGTTCGGTCACCCGAGGTCGGCCATTCAGATTCAATCACCCGAGATGAGCCACTCGGGGTCAGTCACCCAAGGTCAGTCGCTCGGGGTCGGTCACCCGAGGTCGGCCACTCGGGTTCAGACACCCGATGTCAGCCACTCAGGGTCGGCCACCCGAGGTCAGTCGCTCGGGGTCGATCACCCGAGGCGGCCAATCGGGTTCAGTCACCCGAGGTCGGCCACTCGGGTTCAGTCACCCGAGGTCAGTCGCTCGGGTCGATCACTCGAGGTCGGCCAATCGAGTTCAGTCACCCGAGGTCAGTCGCTCGGAGTCGGTCACCCGAGGTCGGCCGCTCGAGTTCGGTCACCCGGGCTCAGTCGCTCGGGGTCGGTCACCCGAGGTCAGCCACTCGGGATTAGTCATTTGAACCCAGCTACTCGGTAACAGCTCTTCAAGGTCAGTCAGCAGGCCGGTCACTCGGGTCGGGTGTCCCTAGCCGAGCGCTCCGAGTCCGCCTCATGAACGAAGGCTTGGGGTTCAGACTTATCCGACTGACTCAGACTGCGAGTTAAGGCAAGCCGATCGAATAATTACAGACCATTTCTACAGTAATGATGTAGCAGGCCCCTGACATAATCATCACCTGACAGAGCCATCTGACAAAGCCGCCGAATGTTAATGAGAATCAGAAGAGACAGTTTGAACAGTGTGTCAGGCGGCTATGTCAATCTCATGAGGTCACTAAAGCTGCCACTGGCTCAGCCTGCCAACTGACTCATCCTTAATGAGACAGGACAGCTCTGACATTGCAGAGAGCTTTCCTTCCCCTATATAAACCCCCCTTTGGGCTCCAAAGGGGGGATTGCTGCCATTTTATAACCTCCACTTCCCTTTGAGCGCTGCCTCCTGGTCCGATCCTAGTGAGTGGTATATGATCCACGGTTGACCCCGAGCCCGACCCCCGCCCCCACCCCACCCCCACCCCCCGTGCTACAGTAAACCGGGTCGTCTTTGGTCAGACCGAGTCATCCGAGTGAGAACCGATCTTCGCTTGTCGACAGGATCATTAGATC
>JAGFNQ010002143.1:264990-293043 GCA_024364735.1 Boesenbergia rotunda
TTCAAAATTCAACTTAATAATTTTAAAAAATTTAACTTATCATTTTTCAAAATTAAATTTAACTTAGCATTATTCAATTTTAACATTAACATATTTCTAAATGAAACATAGCCTAATCATTTTTTTTCTTGACCATTTTTCAAAAAATAACTTAAAAGAAAGCTAATCTTTCGGGAACTTAAGTTATTTCAAATGTAAACTTAATTTAACACAAATTATCCAAAAATTACAAACCAAAGTTTTGATTCAGATTTGATTATATAAGTTCGATCCCGGTCAAACAAGGTCAACTAGGTGCCGGAGTTTAAACCGGGCGCCTGACCCCTCTTCTCGTTTTGGTACACTTCCCGAGGCTCCCCTAGTTTCACCAAACCAGTGGCGACAGTCAAAGCTACTGCCAAAAAGCCTGTTCCAGGTGCCCGAGTAGCTACTCGGGCGCCTCTTCCATTTCACTGAACCGGTTGCCCACTAAGGGCACTCGGGCGCCCGAAAAAGGGCTATATAAGCCCTTGCCAACTTTCAACCCCAAACCAACAATCTTCTCCCTACTCTCTTCCTCTTCTCTTCTATGCCCTCCCCATGCGATCACATTCAACCACGATTCTTCCTCCTTTCCTAATCTCCAACTATGCCATCTCGATAAGATTTCTTGATCATAAACCTATTCTCAAATTTTAGATTATCAATCATTATGCTATTTATTAATCATTATGATATTTATTGATCATTATGCCATTTAGCAAATGTCGTGTTACTGAGATTGTCCCTGGTACTGAGCCTAGCCCTGAACCAAGGTTCCCTTCGCTAGATCTCTTTCTTAAGTTCAAAACTACTACATATAAACCACTCAAAACCAATATTTATCTCAGTAGAAGTTTCTTTACTCAATCCCGTTCCTTAGTTGTAGATGCCATCAACTACCACCAACTTGATGTTGGTGCAGACAACACCCAAGTCGAACCTGTGCTTTGATAAAGGCAAAGGGTTCAAAAGTTAAGATGTTATGTTTATCTAGCATGCTACTTGAGTGTGCAGATTGAAGTCCTAGCAAAGGACTGCTAGGCACCTAGCGAAGGACTTCTAGGAACTAAACCCTAAGTCCTGGCGACGGGCAGTTGGGCACCTAGCGAAGGGCTGTTAGGAGTGAACGACCTAGTGAAGGACTGCTAGGCACCAAGCGAAGGACTGCTTGGAGCCGAAGACCTAGCGAAGCACTGCTAGGCACCAGGCGAAGGACTGCTTGGTAACGAAGACCTGGCGAAGGACTGCTAGGCACCTGGCCAAGGACTGCTGGGCAATAGTCCAACCGAAGGAGCCGGTTGGCAACAGGTAAATTCTCCTAAGAGGAGTAGGTGAGGACGCGTTCCCCGTCGAGGGAACAGTAGGCGTCGGTTCAACCTAGGGCTCCATTTTGGAGACCCAAAGTCAGAACCAAAACAGCTACGGCTGTAAGACTCACTAACGTACTTGCTTTACCATGTTTGGTACTAACCTTGGATGCAGGATCGAAGGAACGAGTGTCTGCAGGCCAGAACGCCTCAAAGGAAAGAGACAGCAGTTGAGTTGGGCACCTGGAAGGTCCCGGGCGCCCTATGTAAAAGCCAAACAAGAGTTGAGCAAGAAAATGCTTCGGAATCTCACTGGGCGGGGCGCCCCCATGCTCCCGGGTGCCCCGGATGCCTCGAGTACCCTAGGTCCAAGCCAACGAAGCAGATAAGTCCAAGTCAGCGAGAAGCCAGCAGACTGAGTTAACCCATGCACCCCCTGCTTCCCGGGCACCCCCGTCAAACCCCGAGCCCGATCCAGGAGGGATAAGGGCTGACCGAGTTGTGGATGAGGGTTTTCGGATCGGGAGACACGTGGAGGGCGCCCCCAGCGTTCCGAGCGCCCCAGGTGCACTATATAAGGGTCTCGACCCCCAAGGCTTCAACAACAATTCTTCCAACGCTACTACGCTCTTCGACTCAAGCGCTTTGCTCCGGAAACCTCCCATCTCGAGATTGAAGCGCCGACGACGACCCTCTGCTCCGAAGTACAATCCACACCGGGCATCGGTAACGAAAGAGCTTATTTTTATGTTTACTGTACTACATCTATAAAATCTCTCTGTAAACATTTGCGCACATATAGAATTGCCCGTAGTAAACAGTCAACGACCGTGGGACTTGGAGTAGGAGCCGACCGCGACTCCGAACCAAGTAAATCCTTGCGTTCGTGTTTGTGTTTTTAATTTCCGCTGCTTATTCTCTTAGAATTATATCCGAAAAAGTTAAATGATATTCACCCCTCCCCTCTATCATTCTTATCGATCCAACAAGTGGTATCAGAGCGAGGAAGCTCAAATTTGGTGCAACCACCAATTTGAGAATTTTTCGGATTTTCTTCGAATTGTTTTAATTTGTTTTTCTTTCTCTCTCGAAATTTTATCGTTAATCGAGACCGGTGCAATACCACTCGATAATTATTTTTCTTCTGCACTGCTAATCCGAGACCAAGTCTTGGGACATTTTTTTTCCTTTTCTCTGTCTTTTTTAGTAAATACTTAATGGCCATGCAAGAAGGCTTTAGTACCGCAAGACCACCGCTCTTCAGTGGAGAGGACTTCTCCTACTGGAAGAGTAGGATGGAGGTCCACCTGAAAACTCAGGTGGACATGTGGATAATAATCCAGTCCGGACTAGAAATACCGCAGAATACTGATGGAGTACAACAATCTTACACTGATTGGGACGCTTCACTCAAAAGGAAAATTGAAGCTGATGCCAAAGCGACCCAAACGCTCCAATGTGGCCTAACTAAGGAGGAGCTGAATCGGGTGGGTCCATTCAACAGTGCAAAAGATCTCTGGGGTAAGCTGATTGAATTACACGAAGAACCTCCGACACCCGAATCATGCAAGAGGGACCTCTGCTGAACAAGCTGTACATCAAGATGAACGACACGAATCTGCAGCTCAGCTCCACGCCAGAATTCAGGAGCTGATGAACGGTCTACACACCATCGGTCACAAGGTAGAAAATTGGGACTTGATAAGGTATGCCCTTAACGCTTTCCCAAGAAACACATTGTGGGCATCTATGGTAGATGCGTACAAAGTTTCAAGGGATCTTTCTAAAATTAAGTTAGATGAACTATTTTCTGAATTAGAATTGCATGAGCAGACTAACTGCAATGTGGTCGAGAAAGGCATCGCTTTTGTTGCAAGTAAAGCTGGAAAGACAACCAAGAAGAAGTCTCAACCTGTACCAGAGTCTGATTCAGACTCAGAGTCAGAAGACAACGAGGGAAATCAACCGATGCTGGTTCGGCTACCCCGGGACTACTACAAACAACTAAAGAACCAGACCAATAGAAGGAAAGCCAGCCGAATAAAGGAAGAACCAGCTGAACCCTCAAATGAAAAGAACAAACTAAACGTGACCTGTTACGAGTGCAAGAAGAAAGGTAACTACAAGACTGAATGCCCAAATCTGAAGGAAACAAAGAAGACGAGAAAGAAGAAGGCACTTCAAGCAACGTGGGATGAGTCCTCCTCCGAAGAAGAAGAAGAGGTCCCACAATCGAACCTGCTCACACTAACCGCCTCAGAAGAAATCGAGACCGAGTCATAATCGGAGTCGGACGACGGCAAACTTACATTTTCAGAGGATGGAGAAATAACTGTAAGTGGTTTTACTAGAAATCAGTTAAATGAATTAATTGTGTATCTTTCTCGAGACTTGCCGAAAGCTAAACTTCGAGTCGAATCTCTCCAACAGGAAGTAAAACTCCTGAAAGAGGGAGCTGACTCTAGATCTTTAACTGAGAAGGTTCAAGAAGGAACCTCCACTCAAGTTGAAAAACTTGAGAAAGAGAACTCCTCCTTGAAAACTCAAGTCAAGGACCTAAGAGCAGCCTTAGAATGGTTCAATTCTGGTTCCAAGGGTCTTGACATGATTCTTGGAAAATAGAAGTCGGTTCTAAATCGATCCGGATTAGGCTATAGAACCAAGTCTAGATAAAGATCATACTATGCTGTGCTGAACCAGTCCAGACCTAAAATTCAGGCATGGGTACCCAAACTGTGCCTGAACAAACCAACTGGATCAAATCAGTATTAGATCCCCAAGGACAAGATTCACATCTTGCCAAACCATAATACTGGCTTTAGTCCAGGGGGAGCCAAATTAAAAATAATATTTATAGTTAGATAAATTCCTGTTTTCAAATTGCATGATTGTTTGTTTATTTAATTTTTACAATTTACCATGCTTAGAATTATGACTGGTTAGTTTAAGGACTGAACCAACTTAACTGAAATTTGAACAACATAGTATTGGGTGTCGGTGAGATGATAGTACGTTAGGGAAGCCTTTTCTAATAAGGTTAAGTATACTCTACTTGGTCTCTTTAGATTGGTGAAACTAGCCGAAGCTACCGATCCAAGACCCAAATTAGTTAGACCAGAACTTTTCAAGAAATAATTTTGAAAATGAAATTTCATTAAAAGGCTTTGTCAAGGAAAAGGTTGAAGATCCAATAAGGCTACGGCCAAAGAAGGCCTAGTGCCTCACCAAGACCTAGAAGCCAATTTTTGAAATTCAAATTATTCTTTGTCAAATTTGAATCTAACACAAATTTCAGTTTACTATAGATTCAAACATCTTTTTATAAACTCAAAATCAACTATTTTTCAAAATTAATTTATGTTTTTCAATAAATCATAATTTTTCAAAATAATATTATCAAAACCTATCTCACAAAAACCCATAAGGCGAACGTGATTGACAACTCTAGATTGGGTGAGACAGACTAGGTTGTGAAAATCAATTTAGGCTATTCCTGATTCTAATTAGATCCAAATCAACAAAAAAACTCTTTATGTGTAGGAACATAAAGATTTGGACCAATGGATGTTGGATAGCGGGTGCTCCAGATACATGACTGGGATAAATTGAAATTCACCAAACTCAAGTTCAAAAACCTAGGCTCAGTAGCATTTGGCAACAATGTTATACTCAAGGTGATTGGGTCAGGTAACATTGAACTTAAATCTGACTTTGTTATTAAGAAAGTTCTTTTGGTTGAAGATTTTAAATTTAACTTGCTTAGCATAAGTCAATTGTGCGATACTGGTTATGTAGTTAATTTTACCAACTCTAATTGCCTGATTAGAAACTTGCAACACTCAGAAATCATGCTTAAGGGCACTAGGAAAAATAATGTTTACACTATAAAGCTAACACTAGTACCTAAATGCATGTTAACTCAGTTAGAACAATCAAACCTCTGGCATAAGAGATTAGGTCACACTAATTTATGAATAATTTCAAAAATCGCCCTACTTGTCCTAATTAAAGGTATCCCTAAAATTAAAAATCATGAAAACATAATATGTGAATCAAGTAATCAAGGTAAACAAACCAGATCTAATCACAAACTTATTCAGTCTGATCTAACTCAAACCACACTTGAGCTCCTATATCGTGACCTATTTGATTCCCATGGAGCCAAGTCACTAAGCGGAAATCGGTACTGCTTAGTAATAGTTGATGATTACTCTAGGTTTACCTGGGTTATTTCTAAAGATCAAAGATGAACCCTAAACCATTTAATGATTTTTGTAAGTTAATTGAAAATCAAAAACGATACAAAATCAAAAGACTTAGGAGTGACCACGGGGGAGAGTTTGAAAATCAACGATTCGAGGAATTTTGTAAGGTAAATGGGTATATACACGAATTTTCGTGTCCTAGAACCCCCAGCAAATGGGATAGTTGAAAGGAAAAATAGAACCCTACAGGAAGCCGCTAGGGCTATGCTCAATGAATTAACCTAGCTAAACAATATTGGGAAAAGCAATTAGTACGGCTTGCTACATCCAAAATAGGGTACTAATTAACAAACACAATAAAACACCCTATGAATTATACTACCATAGACTTCCAAACCTTACACTACCTAAGGGTCTTTGGGTGCAAAGTCCATATCCTAAACACCAAGGACTATCTAGGTTAAAATATATTAAGTTGAATTTTGAAAAGCGTTAAGTTGAGTTTTGAAAATTATTAAGTTGAATTTTAAAAATTGTTAAGTTGAATTTTGAAAAGAGTCAAGTTGAGTTTTGAAAATTATTAAGTTGAATTTTGAAAAGTGTTAAGTTGAATTTTGAGAAATATTTAAGTTGAATATTAAGTTGAATTTTGAAAAATATTAAGTTGAATTTTAAAAAGTGTTAAGTTGAATTTTGAAAAGTTATTAAGTTGAATTTTAAAAAATATTAAGTTGAATTTTGAAAAATTATTAAGTTGAATTTTAAAAAATTATTAAATTAGGTTTAATAATTTAAAGGTGAAATTATTTAGTTTTGTGAGGTTGGTAAGGTTGGACTAAACTTTTGGGTCCTAAGCATCTCACCCATTTCTAAGTGACAAACAGGGTGTCCTTATCTGTTTTGTGAGATACATTAAATTTATCTTTGAATTTAAGTTAAAGATTATGATTTCATTGAACCATAAGTTAGATTCAAGTTTAACAATTACCAAATTGAAAATAGACTTCAATAATCGGCTTCCAGATCTTGGCGAGGCATAGGGGTCTTCTTGGTTATCGGAGCAATGACCCTTTCATAGACAAAATCTTTTTAAAAAAATTTATTTTCAAGATACACTTTAAGAAACCCTGGTCTAACTAGTTGAGGATGTGGCAAGGTAGCTTCGGCTAGTTCCACTGGACCAAAAAGACCAAATGGGGTACGTCTTACCCTACCTGACTCTTTAGACAGGCTTCCCTAATGTACTATCATCTCGCCCCACCCAAATACTGTTGGATCGAGAAAAACGATAGGGGGGGTGAATATCGTTAAAACTTTTTCGGATTAATAAAAGAGTAAATGCAGCGAAAACAAATCAATCACACAGGAACACAAGTCTATTTTTTACTTGGTTCGGAGTCGCGGTCGGCTCCTACTCCAAGGCCCATGGTCCTTGACCGTTTACTTTGGGCAATTCTATAATCGCGCAAAAGGTTTACAAGTTTAAGTACAAGAATATTTCAGTAAATGAAAATAGCTACACTTTTTGTTACCAACGTCCGATGTGGATCGTATTTTAGAGCAGAGGGCCATCGTTGGCGTTGGAATCTCAAGCTCGGAGTTTGCCGGGGCGTAGAGCTTGAACGAAAAGCTTTGAAGCGTTAGAAAGTAGTTGTGTTGAAGCCTTGGGGTCGAGCACCCTTTTATAGTGCTCCTGGGGGTGCCTGATTCGCTGGGGACGCCTGACACGTGCCTTCAGCTGCGAGAACCTCCATCCGCAACTTAGTCAGCGCTTATCCCCTCTGATTCAGCCCCTGGTCTGACTGGGGCGCCCGAGACCTCCTGGGCGCCTAGCTTGACCTCATCCACTGGCTTCGTGCCAGATTTGCTTCGATGGTTTGTTTGGCATTGACATTGGGCGCCCGGGACCTCCGGGGTGCCTAGCCCAGTGTGGTTTCGAAGCATTCTTGCTTCCTTTCTGTTTTGGCTTTGACCTTGGGCGCCCGGGACCTCTCGGGCGCCTAGCCCAGTGGCCTGCCCCTACCTTTGGGGTGTTTTGAGCTGCAGCAACACATTCCGTCGGTCCCTGCAACCATGGTTAGTTCTAAAACTTACAAAGCAAGAATATTAGTCAATATTTACAGTCGTAGCTGTCTTGGTTCTGACTTCAGGTCTCCCAAATAGAACCCTAGGTCGAACCGACGCCTACTGTTCCCTCGACGGGGAACGCGCCCTCACCTACTCCTCTCAGGAGAGTTTACCTTTTGCCAACCGGCTCCTCCGATTGGACTTTTGCCCGATTCACCTGATCAGGTCTTCGTGCCCAACTTACGGTCAGGTCTTCGATGCCCAGCCCCTTGCCAGGACTTCGTGCACAGTCCTCGACCAGGACTTCATTGCCTGACTTCCGGTCAGGACTTCTTTCCCAGACCTCGACCAGGACTTCTTTGCCCAGCCCTTTGCCAGGACTTCTTTGTTGAGACAATCTGTGTTCCGAAACGACCAAGTGTTTTCATGTTTGGGCAAAGGGTTTAAGTTATGATTACCCATGTGTTCTTATATATGTATGTTGAGTGTGGAGGTTGTACAGGTTACACATATGGACTTGACTGGATGGCCTCGGTACGGTGAAGGGTGGCATGGAGACAAGCTGGAGGCTTGTGTGCACCCGAGGGACCTTGGAGAGCAGGGACGATGAGCTGAGGGGCGCCGACTTTGAGGCATGCGTGAAGGATGACATGAAGGCAAGCTGGAGGCTTGCGTGCATCCGAGGGACGGGAGCCGAAGATGAAGAGGGCGCGAAGGCAACAGTCAAGGCTGCGGATGAGGAGCCAGTCGAGTCGTGAGGGTTTGAGTGCTGTGTGATTGTACTCGGGAAATCCTAGGGTTCGAGTGCGGTGTGGAATGTACTCGGGAAGGGTAACCTTAGGTATGTGAGTAGACCAGTCGACTGGCCTAAGGGCAGTCAACTGATGAAACTCACAGAAGGGTCTCAGCCTGGGACCAGTCGACTGCCCTGGGGGCAGTCGACTGGTAGGTGGCTGTTAAGTTGGCTGAGAATTAGAACCTTGGGGGTGCAACGGTCGAATTTCAGTGGCACCAGTCGACTTCCCTGAGGGCAGTCGACAGGTAGCGAGGGTTTCAGCCTGAGTCCTATTTAAAGGGGACTTTGTGGTGGCTGAGATTCTTGACAAGTTTGGTCTTTGTTAAGGGCCAAACAGTAATCTTTGTGCTCAGAGCTTCTCAAGGTGTTGTGGTGAGGTTTCTCCACCCATAAGGAGCGACGAGAGCTAGCCGGAGGTTATCCGGGGAGTGATCCACCGACGGATTCTTGGATTAGTCACCGGGCCAGGGTGGATAGCAAGTAAATGGTTGATTGTTAACATTGTTAATCTTTTCATTTGCATATTATTTCTTCTGCGTTAACAAATTTGTAGAGATCCAATCCAGAAAAGTGCTATTCCCCTCCCCCCTCTACCACGCCTACACGATTTATCGGTTGGTATCAGAGCGAAGGACCGCTCTTGATCAGACTAACCGCCGAGGGAGCACCCGCTAGAGGAAGAAAAATAATGGAAGACAAATTTGGAGAAGACATTTACACTCCAACGCCCTACGATCATGAAGACTCTGACTTTTGGAGGGCAAGGATCGAAACTTGGTTCGGAATGGAGTGGGCATGTAGAATTGCACTTGCGGAGCCCTTCGAGATTCCAAAGGATAAGTACGGAATGAAGCTTAGGCCTAGATATTGGAATCAAGAGCAACAAGATCAAGCAAGGGCGAATAAAAGGGTAATTGATACATTGCTTAATATTTTGCCTACTAATGTTTTGAATGATGTAGGAGCATACGAAAATACACACGATCTATGGAAAAAGGTAGAAGAAATCCATAAAAACCCTACACGAGATCAATTAATGGAAGAGGCCGAGGAAGTGGACTCAATATCCTAAGAAGAGGAGAAAAAGGAAGAAGAATCATCCACATCCTCAAGTAACGGAGAAGTAGAGAGTGAGAGGGCACCCACCTCAAGAGAAGAAGAGGAAGCATCAACTTCAAGGACGGAGGGGGAGGAGAGACCCTTCTCCATACAAGAGCAAGAAGAAACCTCAACCTCCACCAAAGCCAAGAGAAAGGAACACGTCACATGCTTTGGTTGCAATGAAAAGGGGGACTATAAGGACAAGTGCCCGAAAGGTAAAAAGGAGGTAAAATCTAAACCATGTTTAATTTCTTTGAAATCTAATATGGGGTGTAGGAGTGGAGAAGCCCAAGAGAGGAAAATGAAGATTAGGTGCTTCACATGCGGTGAATTGGGGCACTACCACACCAAGTGCCCAAAGAAAGGTGAAATAAAGAAAATGGAGCATCTAAGAAGATGGGAGAAGGAGGAAAGAAGGAAGAGAAGAAGTTCACAACAAGGAGGGACTTCAAGGGTAAGGGAGGTAATTCCAAACCCTAGATTAAAATGTAATTCAATTTCAAGTTCCTCGATGCATATCAAAAATCATGTTAATTATCCCCCCATGCATGCTAGAATACATGAAAATTACTTACTTGTGCATAATCATGGTTCAATTATAATGTTAGGAATAGGGATAACAAGGTAGGTCAAAACATTAACAAAAACATGCATCATGAGAGACCTAGGACCCTTGTACCTAAGAATCAAGGCACTAATCCCAAGAAGGAAGGAATGTGCCTAGGAAAATGGGTAGGTCCAGGAATGCCCAAAGTGGACATATGGATTCTAGGTTTAGGAAACTAGAAAGGGAAAATCAAGCTTTAAGGGAAAAGCTTGATAGGTTAGAGAAAACCCTAGAGAGATTCACTATTGGATCTAAGGGTTTAGATATGATGTTGGGTGGTTTAACCCGCACCAATGATAGATCAGGGTTGGGATACCGGTCTAAGAACTCCCATGCCAAGGGAAAGAAATATGCTAGGGTAGCATATGATTATGGCAAGAAGGGGGAGTCCAAAAATGGCAAAGGGGTGTCATTTAAAAGAAAAAGAAATGATTTAACCAAGGACAAGGTGTCTAAGGTTAAGATGATTGAGTTTGTAGGCCAAGGGTCACCGGAGGTACACCAGTGTGGTCTAGTGTTTGTTGAGTCACCTAGGGAGGTGGCTAGGGCTAAGAGCTCAAGGGGGAGCTGTAGGAGCCTTTGGGATATATGGTGAATGGACCTTGGGAGGGTTGCTCCTAGAGGTCTAGATGGACCATGGAGGGTGCCTAAAGAATTGGATACGGACTTGAGTCTCAATTCTTGGATTTTGGCACGGTATTTTTTAGTTTCATGCATGGAAATATGACATTGGGGTTATATAGCATTAAGGTTGGTTTTTGATGTGCAAATGCCATATAAATCAATGCTAGGGATGCATTGTGGATTGGTATGGGCAGGGATATCAAGGGGAAATCAAAACTAGGACTTTTGGTTAAGGTTTGAGTGAACCTTTTTGCTAGTTTTGGGTTTTGTACCAAACATGGGAATGGTGATAGATACATTTTTGAATATATTTTTCCCAAGTAGGTATGGGTACCATATATGTCTCCACAAAATTTGAGAATTTTTGGAGATTTGTGAAATTTCTGACGCATTTCTGAATTTCGTCAGAAAGACTAAAATTCTGATTTTCAGAGTATCAGTCGATTGCCCTGGGGGTAGTCGACTGGTCAAGGTTGATTTGTGTATCAGCAGCTGGTTTGGGGTCCAAATGACGCAAAACAAGTGTATGGGAGGCTAGTACACATTGTTTATAATCATTGGGGATTGAAAGAACCAATAATTGGGATATTGTTGGGTTCTTTTTGATGTTAGGCAAAGGAGGAGAAGTGTTGGGTTTAAGTTGGAAAACCAAACACTCCTTTTCTAGAAACCCTAGATTAAGGGGGAGCATAGTTGCTCCATTTTTGGCGTAAGGGGAACCTTGGAGAGACTCTTAAAAAGCCATTGTATGTCCGGTGTAGGGGGAGCTTGGGAGAAGCTTTAAAAACCCCGTTTTGGAAAAAATCCTAACTTGGAGGGCTAGGTGGTGAAAATTTTTAACTTGGAGGGTTAGGTGTGGAAAATCCTAACTTGGAGGGTTAGGTGTCGGATGCCTTAGGATAGGATCCCGTTGTGAAAAATTCCTAACTTGGAGGGTTAGGTGTAGGATGCCTTGGGATAGGATCTATGTATGCATTGCATATGCATTTGTTTAGCATTGTTTTTGCTATTCTTTACTATTTGTTTTCCCTAACTTAAACGTATTGCCAAACATCAAAAAGGGGGAGATTGTTCAGGCAATCTGTGGTCCGGAGTGACCAAGTGTTTTGATGTTTGGGCAAAGGGTTTAAGTTAGGTTTACCTTGGTGTTCTTATATGTGTATGTTGAGTGTGCAGGTTGTACAGGTTACACATATGGACTTGACTGGACGGCCTCGGTACGGTGAAGGGTGACATGGAGAAAAGCTGGAGGCTTGTGTGCACCTGAGGGACCTTGGAGAGTAGGGACGATGAGCTGAGGGGTGCGGACTTCGAGGAATATGTGAAGGATGACATGGAGGTAAGCTGGAGGCTTCCGTGCATCTGAGGGATGGGAGCCGAAGATAAAGAGGGCACGAAGGCAACAGTCGAGGCTGCGGATGAGGTGTTAGTCGAGACATGAGGGTACAAGTGATGTGTGATTGTACTCGGGAAATCCTAGGGTTCGAGTGCGAAGTGGAATGCACTGGGGAAGGGTAACCTTAGGTATGTGAGTACACCAGTCGACTGGCCTAAGGGCAGTCGACTGATGAAACTCACAAAAGGGTCTCAGCCTGGGACCAGTCGACTGCCCTGGGGGCAGTCGACAAGTAGGTGGCTGGTGAGTTGGCTGAGAATTCGAACGTTGGGGGTGCAACAGCTGAATTTCAGTGGCACCAGTCGACTGCCCTGGGGGCAGTCGACTGGTAGCGAGGGTTTCAGCACAAGTCCTATTTAAAGGGGACTTAGCATCATGTCATACTTAGCATCATGTCATAGAGTCACATAAGTCACCATTCAAGCACATAAATAGTAAAGGTAAAGTTATATCATAAGATGAGCAAACATATTATTTCTTGGCCAAGTCACTACCACACACATGCTTTATTGCCCTCCTGCTGCTTCCTTACTGTCCCCTTGCGTGATCTGCGGTATAAGGAAATAAGACTATAAGCACACAGGCTTAGTAAGACTCTTTCCTACTCACTAAAACCATGCATCACTTAATAATGAGCACATGAAACATTCACATACTTGGTGCTCTACTTAGAACATAAGCATTTATGATCACTTAGCATATATTTGACATGACATGAACATAAACATAATAAACATTCGTAGCATAGCATAAACCTAAACATGATAAACATTCGTAGCATGACATAATACTTGGCATAAACATGACATAATAAATATTCGTAGCATGGCATAATACTTGGCATAAACATAGACATGATAAACATTCGTAGCATGGCATAAACATAAACATGATAAACGTTCGTAGCATGACATGATACATGACATAAACATAAACATAAAGAGACATTCTTAACATGCATGATACATGGCATAACATAAACATAAAGCATATAACATGGTTCTTAACATAACATGAGCATAGCATGGTCCTTAACATAACATAAGCATAACATGGTTCTTAACATAACATAAGCATAACATGGTTCTTAATATAACATAAGCATAGCATGGTTCTTAACATTGCATAAGCATAGCATGGTTCTTATCATAACATAAGCATAAGTGCATATCATAAATGGATGCATGAGTCAAATGCATATACATAAAGATGCTTAACATTTAAAATCATACTTTTAAATACTTAAACATAATCATAACATCATTGGGGGTCCCCGGCTTGTACCACATACATACATCATAAGCGCGCATCCCTAAGTAAATACGAGGTAGCGAGCCCCGACCTACTAGGGTAAGGACAGTATAGTCGGTAGTCCCAGAACTGGGGCGTTCTTAAGGTGTCCATCCCTGTTGCACAGCTTTGGTAGTGCCAGAACCGTGGACAACATAGTCGGTAGTCCAGAACCGGGGCGTTCTTAAGGTGCCCATCCCTTGGACCTATACATCGGTCTGGTACAAGCCCATTCATAAAGTAAAATACTCATATGCTTCATCATTCATACATCATGGCATGCATCTTTATTCATAAAACATGGCATGCATCTTCATTCATAAACATAACATATGTAACGACCCGGCCCGTCTACCGGCCCATTTATCGGCCCATTTACCGGACCTCATGACCGTCGTACCATCGTACCGTCGACCATCGACCGTGCCGTTATTCATAAACATGGCATGCATCTTTATTCATAAAACATAGCATGTACTTTCATTCATAAACATAACATGCATCTTCATTTATAAACATAACATGCATCTTCATTCATAGAACATGACCTACTTACATAAACATCATTCTTATTTCTAGTGCTTGCATGATCATGGAATATAAGGTAAGCATTGCATTATATTCATTGAACATGACATGTTTGCATAGGCAATCATCCTAATCCATAGAGTTTGCATGATCATGATATATAAGGTAAACATGACATTTCATACATAAGCATGGTATTCATCCCAAGCATACATAAGTAGGACATCCATAAACATACTACCTACCATTCAAGTGCATGGCATAGAACACATGACATTCATAAATAAACCCTATTAAGCATGACATCCAACCATAAACATAAAACATAAAACATGGTGCTTAGGGTTAGGGGTATAGGTAACTTAATTTCTACCACATGCTTGAACCTTTATATATACTTCATAAATAAGTATAAACCATCATTCTTCAAACCCTAACTCCTCAAAAATCCTATTTACCTTGCTTGGCTGAAACCTATAAGGAAGGGTTCCATCATTCAATTAACATGTAAGATAACATAAGGTAAAGAACAACCATACATTACCTATAAGGCCATGGGAAGCCATTAGGGCTCATGATTAGGGTTATCCCTAACCTTTAGCCCACCTTCTTAGGGCTGGCTGAAACCCTATAAGTCCCTGGGTGCATGGAAAAATTCTATAAAATCCCCAATCAAACATTAAACACCAACCATACGCTACCATAGGAGCCATTGGACCCCTTACTTGAGGTAAGCCCTAACTTCTTGCCCTAGAACCCTCTTGCCCGAAACTTACAAGGGTCACAAGACCTTGTGAAAATTCATACAATTCACTTTAAACCTCCTTTTGAATCATGGGGATACCCAAAGTACATACTTGAAAGGTTAAACCCTTTCCTAACCAAAGAATCATGGTGAGAGTCCCAAACCCTAAGGGGTCTTTAGGATACTCCAAAAATTCCCCAAAAATTATATTTATCCCCTATTCATCATGATAACACATTAGAAAACATGATTTAGATTTTTAACATCATTATGGACCAAAAACCCATGGTGGCCGAATATGATAGGGTCCAAAACATAGTTTTCTCAACATCAAACTCCAAAACCAACTTTATATCATGATAAAAATCACAAGGAACTATTAAACCACAGGTGAGGGAGTCTTACATTGGTTGATCTTGATTATAGACCTTAGATTTGAAGGAAGGATGAAGATCTTGTTGCTCCTTGACCACCCCTAGCCTTTGTATCCTTGTAAAAGCCTTGGATCTTGGAGATGAAGCCTTAGGTGAACTTTTCCCAAGGGGAAATCCTCTTCTTGGGTTTCGGCTAGGATGAAGAAGGAGGGAGAAAGAAAGGTGACTTGATGAAAGAAGAGAAGTAACCCCCCATGCCTCTCTTTATAACTCATCAAGGAGGGTAAGTGAAGAGTCATGGTGTCTCTTCATTTTCCCCTAAGCCTTAACCATAATCCACTTCATTTCCACATAGCACTCCCTTGCTAGGTGAATTGGTTAGAGCATGCATGGTTGTCCAAGAGGTCCAAGGTTCAAATCCTTGGTGTATGCACTAATTTTCCATTTTATTTTTATTTTATTTTCCTAATATTTCGAAAATCCCTTAAAAATTCCCCCATAATTATGTTAATATTTTTTATTAAAATCGCTTTATATTTCTATAAATTTTTACCTAAAATTCACCAATAATCATGGTACTAGAAAGCCCATGTAAGGCCCATTAGTACTTAACTTCTCGATTTAAATAGGAAACCATGCTAAAACTCACTCATAATCATACTAATATTCCTAATTAAAATTCATTTATATTTATATTAAATTCTACCTAAAATCCACTAATAATCATGGTACTAGAAAAGCCCATATAAGGCCCATTAGTACTTAGTTTCTCAATTTAAATGAGAAAAATCATGGATTTCTAGGCTAAGGTTCGTACTAATATCTCTAGGTCCCTCGGAAAATTATCTAGACATGATCAATATTTTAAAGAAAATATTGAGAGAATTTTCCGGGTCGTTACATATTATTTCCGCTGCGCTAACAAATTTGTAGAGATCCAATCCGGAAAAGTGCTATTCACCCCCCCCCTCTAGCACGCCTACACGATCTATCATTCTTGCCTAGTGCACCTAGGACTTCTTTCTGTACACTTAGTTAACAGATTAGACAACAATAACATCTTAACTTCTGAACCCTTTGCCATTATCAAAACCCAGGTTTGACTTAGGTGCTGCCTGCTCCAACAAATACTAGGTTGTGTAAGTTTCAATCAAGTCAGGTCCTTATCTAACCATTTCTAATCCTAAGAAAGGAATTTTTGCATAAATAAATAAACAAGCATCAAGCAATTAAAAAAATATTGAAGAAAATCATTTAATTATGAAAATCATTTTTCTATTGGATCCCCCTGAACTAAAGCCTCGATATGGACTATTTAAGATGTGAATCTTGTCTATGGGGATCCAATATAGATTTGATCCTGCTTGATTAGTCAAGCTTAATTTTGGGACTCATGCTTGGACTCAGGTTCTAGTTTGGTTCAATATAGAATTGTAGGATATGTAACGTGAGTTGGTTCGGTAACCAAGTCCAGATCGGTTGAGAATGGATTTCTATTTTCCAAGAATCATATCAAGATTCTTGGAATCCAAGGTAAACCGTTCGAGCATAACTCTAAATTCCTTCACTTGAGATTTCAAGGAGGAATTCTCTCCCTCATGTTTTTGAACTTGAGTTGAGGTTCCTTCCTGAATAGTCTCAGTCAAGGAGCTTGAGTTAGCCTCCTCCTTCAGGACTTTTACCTCCTATTGGAGGAACTCAACCCGGATGTTGGCTTTGGCCAACTTACGTGATAGATAGAAGATTAGATCGTATAACTGAGACTCGGGATAACCACTTACAGTGATTCAGTCGTCTTCTGATATTGATAGCTTTCTAGTTCTGCCACTTTCTTCCGACTCTGTTTCTAACTCGGTGTCGATTTCTTCCTAAGTTGTCAGCGCGAGGAGGTTAGATTGTGGTTCTTCTTCTTCATCTTCCAAGGATGACTCATCCCACATAGCTTGAAGCGCCTTCTTCCTTAGAGTCTTCTTGGCCTCCTTTACATTGGGACACTCTGATTTGTAGTGACCCTTTTGTTGCACCCATAACAGGTGACTTCGGTCTTCCCTTTTTGACTGGTACATGATTCAGTTAGATCATCCTTTGGCTGAACCACCTTCTTCTTCTTTCTTTTCCCTTTAATCATCTTGTAATAATTTTAAGCCATTCTGACTAGCTCAGGATGATTGATTCCGTCGTGATCAGATTTTGAGTCGAAATCGGACTCAGGTATCGGTTGCACCTTTTTCTTCTTTAGTTTACCTAGGACTTACCTACAAAAAGAGCAACACCTTTCTCGACCTGTGCAGAGTTAGTCTGTTCATGCAATTCTAATTCCGAAAATAATTCATCTAGTTTAATTTTTGACAAATTCCTCGAAACCTTATACGCATCTACCATAGATGCCCACAATGAATTTCAAGGAAAAGAATTTAGAGTATACCATATTAAGTCTCGATTCTCTACCTTGTGGTCGATGGTGTGATGGTCGTTCACTAGTTCTTGAATACGTGCGTGGAGCTGTGCAGTGGTTTCACTATCCTACATCTTCATATTGTAGAGTTTATTCAGTAGAAGATCGCGCTTGCTGATTCTCATATCTGATGTTCCTTCATGCAGCTCGATCAACTTGTTCCAAAGCTCCTTTGCACTGCTGAAGGGGTCAACGCGGTTGAGTTCTTCTTTGGATAGGCCACTCTGGAGGGTTTGTGTTACCTTGGCATCTGCTTCAAACATTTTCTTTAGTGGGGCATCCCAATCTGAGTATCCCTGAGGTTCTCCTTGAGCATTTTTCGAGATATCCAGTCCAGCTTGGATAATTATTCACATCTCCACCTGAGTTTTTAGGTAGACCTCCATTATGCTCTTCCCGTAGGAGAAGTCCTCTCCCGAGAAGAGAGGTGGTTGGGCGGTGTTGTAACCTTCTTGCTGGGCCATGGAAAATCTTGCAATGATAAAACATAAAAACTAGTTCCAAGACTTGGTCTTAGATTAGTAGTATGGTATAGAAGTAAATAAACAAAAATTCCCGAGTGGTGTTGCACCAACTTCGAGAAAACGAGAAAAACCGTAAACAAAATTGAATTAAAAAGAAAATATCAAAAAAAAGGTAATAATATCTTTTCTGATAGAAAATCATAAAAAATCCGAAAAACATGCTCAATTAGTGGTTTCATCGAGACTGAGCGACCCGCTCTGATACCACTTGTGGGTGCAAGGATGTATACTAAAAGCTTAGCTTTTGTATGAACATCTTTATTTTGGAATGAGAATCACATGATCATTGTTTGCATTTTATATTTATTATATGTGTGCATATTGTCTGATACTTTACATTGTAGATAACATGGTGTGTGGTGCCACACAGAAGATCATGTTATCAATTCCTTGTTGACTATAAGTAGTACCTCACAACTGAGATGGTTTTGGATAAACCATTGGCATGGTTGTAGTGTAATTTGGTATTGGTCTATCATGACCTTAGAATTACACTAATACACTTTGTGTGTATTGAGCAGGACGATATAGAGGTGATTCAATTTATACTGACTATATAATTGAATCAGACCTCAGATATTATGGTGTACAAGATCTTAATTCCGATATAATAACAGGCACATGTACTTAATATCTATTTCATTGATTTACCAATGGGCAAGATTTGTTTGTTAAATCAATAGGTCGGTAAATTGGGAAATAATATTATTTACATGATGTGCCGTTGATTATAGAAGGAGACCGTTTCCTAATGCGTTAGGATGATGATGTCCCATTGAGGAGCTCATAAAGTTCATCATGTAAAATCCTGCAGGTGGACTTGGTCCGACATGATGATAAGGTTGAGTGGTACTACTCATGGAGTTAGATATTAATTAATTAAATTGTTAGTAATTTAATTAATTAATGGGCATTCGAGATCATACACGGGGAGAATTTGTACACATAATATGGTGAAGCCCATATTTAATTATGGGGCTTGGTGAGGTAGTTCAATGATAATCCTTTAGTGGATTGGATTATCATTAATGGATCGGGCTTCCGATCCATTGGGAGACCAAGACCCAACTCCTCCTCATGGTCCCTATTGTAGCCTATATATACCTCATGAGTCATGAGACCAAGGCATACCATCCAATACAACCCTAAGCCTCTATCTTTTCTCTCCCTCTAATATTCTCTCTCCTAGGGTGTGGCCGAGACAATAGAGAAGAAAGAAAAGGAGGTGATGCAAGGGAAGGGAAGAGCTCTTTTCTTCTTCTCATCCCTTCATCTTCCTCTTCTCTTTTGCCCTAGAGCGTGCGGCAGCAAGGAGGAGAAGGTGGCGCCGCAACCTAACTCTTGGAGTTGGCCGCGACGAGCAAGTAGGAGAGGGAAGGTGGTCGGGTGGCTAGGGCTTGGGAGGAGAGAATTCTTTCTCTCTTCCTCTTCTTCTTCATCCTTCCTTCATTCCTTAGCCGGTGCAACATCTTGTGGTGGCCGGCGGCGCAAGGACCTTTGGTGGCCAGCGACGCTAGGAGCTTTGGTGGTCGGTGCAACCAAAGAGGAATTCTTAGGGTTTCGGCACAAGCTTGGTTGGAGAAGAAGAGGCTTTGGTGACTCCGTTTCTTGGAAGATCGTCGCCCATATGACGTCCAAGAAGAGGATAGGACATACGATAGAAGATCGCGACGTAAATAAGAGGTATATTTCTTGTTTGGTTCCTTCTTGTTCCTTTTGATATTGTATGTTGTTAATTAACATGGACCCCGATGATCAACACAAAAACCTGCGATTTATTCATCGTGTATTCCATGGCTAATCGATTAGACAAGTTAGATTGCTTGAACAATAAGATTGTTCAAACGATCACTCAAGTTGATTAGTACAATGATGAAACGGTTGCTTGGGTAATTCATCTCCATCCAGATTTATTTTAATTAATAAAATTTTAATCCGGGGACATGGAGAGGATTCCATGCATAATTGAATCCAACAATTGATATCTGAGCCAAGGTTTCCAGTTTTGTGTGTTTTGGATTCAGTTACTTTCAACATTTTTCATATATGATTTTATGCCAGATAATAGTAGGATGTGCGTAGGCTAACTCTTTGGTTGCAGGCATAAGATCCAACTATTATGGCTTAATGGTTGATTGTATGTGATTGTGTGTGTGCATCATTGTAATATTTATTTGAATCCTCGGAGTTGACGAGGCTAATTAGTATTTAATTTTTGTAATTAAATACGACATTGTTTAGCCGCTTATTTTAATTTACTATTGATCTAGATTTGTTGTACACTCCTTAGTGGAATATAGGATCAATGGATGTAAATTAAAATAGTTTTTATCTTGGCTCAGAGATCCTTTCATGGCTTGCGCATGGTGTATGGAGGTGGAGACGAGGTGGTGACACGACGGGAGGCGTATTGGAGAACAAAAAGTCATAATAGTTGGATAATTTAATTTTTTTTCATATATATTGCTTATTGTTTGATATGCATGTTGTGTGTGCTTGAAAATTCCTCAATTTTAAATTACTAAGTGGGAGAGAGAATCTTTGAGTCCCATCGCCTCCATTACAAATTTGATATGTGATGCGAACAAACTTACGTGTTGGCTTTGAGTGCCTTCCTCCATATCGGATGAGTTTGTTTCGTGGATCACTAGGTCAAACATGATTATAGGAAATTATTTAACAGCGTGTGATCTTCCCCATCGGAAGGGACATAATCCTAGATAATTGCCTTAGTATCGTGTAATGGTGAACACTTAGATGCAAACAATAGTATCCTCCCCATTGGAGTCACTGCTATTATTTGTAGGGCCAAAGAGGAACCAACTATTAATTTTATTTGTCAAAAAGTAAGGTTAATAAGATAATAAAATTAATGGGTAAAACCTTCTCTTACAAATATAGAATTCGTATACGTCCACACTATCGTGGCATACGATATTCTTGGTGTTTTGAGGTGTTGGTTGATTTTAAAATTATATTGTTTGAGGAATCAATATTATTTTGAAATCTAATGTTTTGATCATTGTGATTCTCAGGATTTTCAAAATGGCTTTCAACCCACTTGCTGTTATTTTAAAGGAAAATAAACTTACTGGTCCACTACATAGATTGGAAACGGAACTTGGACATTGTCTTGACTGCTAAGGAGTACAAATTTATCTTGGTCCCCCTAAGCCTAGAGATGATTCTAGTGAAGGGGAGAAAGAGAGTTATAGGGAGTGGATAAAGGCAGATGAGATGGCAGGTGTTACATTTTGGCTTCCTTGTCAAATGTATTGCAACATTAGCATCAGCCTTCACTACTGCCTATGACATGATGCTCAATCTCAGGGAACTCTTCGGAGACCAGAATCGGGCTACTAGGCAATCTTATGCCTTAGTTGTTGAAACATGTTTAGCGGTGTTATCTATCGGTACCTAGTGTGTAGATACGAGTGCCACTGATCATGTCTATAATTTTTTGCAGGGGAGATTACCATCTACATGGGTAATGCTATGGAGGTGGCGGCTATTGTAGTGGGAGATGTTTATTTATCTTTTGATAGAAATAAAACTTTGGTTTTAAGAAATTGCCTTTATGTACCTTCATTTAGAAAGAATCTTATTTCAATTTCTAAACTATTTATGGATGGGTATTCTATTTCTTTTAATGACAGAGTTGTTATAAAAAGAAATAGAGAGATTATCTGTTCTAGTGCGTTGGTTGGCAATTTGTACACTCTTGAACCAAAGACTCCTACGATGCAAATAGAAATTAATAACTCATCTTCTAATCAAAATAAGAGAAAATAATCTTCGAAAATGAACCAAACGTATCTTTGGCATTTAAGGTTAGGTCATATTAACCTGAGTAGAATTCAAAGGTTGATTGCCGATGGACCTTTGGATTCATTGGTGGTGGAAGATTTCCTAACCTGTGAATCTTGCTTGGAAGGTAAAATAACCAAAAGGCCTTTTAAGGCCAAGGGGTATAGAGCCAAAGATGTGTTGGAGTTGGTTCATTTTGATTTGTGTTGTCTTATGTTTATCTAGGCTAGAAGTGGCTTTGAATATTTCGTCTCTTTTATAGACGATTATTCAAGGTATGGACACATTTACTTAATGTGCCGCAAATCTGAATGCTTTGACAGGTTCAATGAATTCAAGACTAATGTGGAGAAACGTCAAGGTAAAAGTATCAAGACACTATGGTCTGATCGTGGTGGTGAGTACCTCTTGGGAGAGTTTAGGAGTTACTTATCAGAGGCTGAGATTCAATCCCAGTTATCCACACCTGGTACACCCCAGTAGAACGGTGTGGCGGAGCGAGGAATAGGACTCTTATGGAGATGGTTAGATCGATGATGAGTTATTCTGAGTTACCAGATTTGTTCTAGGGTATGGTCTGGAAATGGCAGTGTACATTCTGAACTTGGTACCATCTAAATCAGTACCCTCTACTCCCACAGAATTGTGGATAGGGTGTTAGCCTAGTCTAAGATATATTCGGATTTGGGGTAGTCCAGCACATGTGCTGAAGTGAGATGCTGATAAGTTGGAATCTCATACAGAAGTACACTTGTTCGTAGGCTATCCTAGAGGAACGAAAGGTGGTTTATATTATAGTACTAAAGATCAGAGGGTGATCATTAGCACGAATGCCCGATTTTTAGAGGAGGAATATGTGATGAACCACAAGCCCATGAGTAAGATTGTTCTAGAAGAAATGAGAGGGGATGTTCCAACTTTAGTACCAACAATACAGGAGGACATACCACAAGTGACTGCACCGCGTGTCACAGAGGATATAGAAGTAGTACCTCGTCGTAGTGGGAGGGTTGTTAGACAACTTGATAGATTCATGTTCTTGAGAGAGTCTTCGGACTTGGTCCCTGGTGAACATGAACCTGATCCCTGGACCTATGACGAGGTACTCCAAGATAAAGATGTGGTATCTTCGCAAAGGGCGATGAATTTTGAGATAAAATCTATGGATTCTAATCAGGTCTAGGAGCTAGTAGAACCACTCAATGGTGTAAAAGTCATTGGATGCAAGTGGATCTACAAAAGAAAGAGAAGATCAGACGGGAAGGCAGAGACCTTCAATGCAAGGCTTGTTGCGAAAGGGTATACTCAGAACGAGGGTATCGATTATGAGGAGACCTATTCGCCGGTAGCCATGCTTAAGACGATCCGGATTCTCTTGTATATTGCCGCTCATATGGATTATAAGGTTTGGCATATGGATGTCAAGACACCTTTCCATAATGGAAATATTGAGGAAAACATCTATATGAAGCAACCAGAGGGATTCATTGTAAAAGGTAAAGAGCATCATGTGTGTAAGCTTAATCGGTTCATTTATGGATTGAAGCAAGCTTCAAGATTTTGGAACATTCGGTTTGATGAGGTAATACAGTCTTATGGATTTATTTAATGTCGGGATGAGTCTTGTGTATACAAGAGATGTGACGGAAACATAGTGGTATTTCTTGTACTATACGTAGATGATATTTTGCTCATTGGCAACAATGTCAAAGTATTGTCAAAGGTAAGGGTATGATTGTCCAAATAGTTTGTTTTGAAGGACTTGGGAGAAGCTGGACACATCCTTGGGATCAAAGTTATAAGGGATCGCAGGAAAAGAATGTTGTGCTTATCTCAAGCTTCATACATAGGCACTATCCTAGCTCGTTTTAGCATGCAAAACTGCAAGAAAGGTTTTCTACCTTTTCGGCACAGAGTTCATTTATCTAAGGAGATGTGTCCTAATACATCAAAGGAGATAGAGGAGATGAAGGTGGTTCCTTATGCTTCGGCTGTAGGAAGCCTCATGTATGCTATGTTATGTACGAGGCCAGATATCTGTTTTGTCGTGGGCATGGTTAGTAGATATCAGAGTAATTCAGGACAGGGACATTGGATTGCTGTAAAGCATAAATTGAAGTACCTGAGAAGGACTAGGGATTATATGCTAGTTTACCAGGCAGATCAATTACTCCCTATGGGCTACACAAATTCTGACATCCAATCAGATAGGGATAACAGTAAGTCTACCTCGGGGTATGTGTTTACTTTGGGAGGTGGAGTCGTAGTATGGAGGAGTGTTAAGCAGAAATGCGTGGCGGACTCCACCATGGAAGTTGAGTATGTGGCAGCCTCTGAAGTTGTATGGCTCAGGAACTTCTTCATGGACTTAGATGTGATTCTTGGTTTACCCAGAGCTATCACAATTTATTGTGATAACAGTGGTGCCGTTGCAAACTCGAATAAACCATGAGCCCATAAGGCAAGTATGTTAGAAGGAGCCCTAAAACCAATTATGTGATGATTGACTAGGGACATATTGTATCATATTCTATAATTAATAAGGCATGATTGGTTATTATACTTAGTATGTATTTGTGCCAAATAACTAAGTATAATAATATCCTTGGGTAGTAGGTTCTTATCTACATCATATCGATTGGTTGAATCGATAGTGAGATGATGTAGAAAACACTACTCTAAATCATTCCTAGTCAAGTATTAATATTCAAGGACAATATTAATGCATGGAGACTAGCATGTAGGTCAACTGATTACTTGAGCTCACAAGTCATGGATATGTGATATCAAGTTGGCACATGGGTATACATTGGAGAATGTGTACTAAATTGACCTGCCATGAGAAAGTTTCATAGATTGTCATAAACATTCTCATGTGACTATTAGTATGAATAGTCCTTAGACTTGAAGTCACTACGGTTCCCTACATAAGGAGTTATGTACTTTGGTATCGTCAAACGTTACCCGTAACAAGGTGGACTATAAAGGCGATCACTGGGTATGTAATGAATTATGAAGAGGGATGTGACTGATATAGATGAGATCTATCACTCCCATATGACGGAAGTGATATCTGTGGGCCCCTTGATCAAGTAGGACTACTGAAACGCATGACCATGTTCAAATGAGTCAATATGAGATATTGAGCTCATTTGTTTGAGTGAGTCTACTCGGGGATCAAGAAACACAAGATCGATTGAGGATGACACGGTCTATGCCTCATTGGTCAATCTAAATATCGAGAATAGAAGGACAAGGTTATACATTATCATAGTCATAGAGGTTTAGTCGGATCTCGACTTTTCTTGTTACTTGGGTAGCAATGATGCATTGCTAGATGCCGCTCATTGCTTATGTGTCTAAAGTGGATTAGGCACATTGCCAACGTTACGAGAACCTATTGCGACACACACTAAGGACACAATGCTTCGGAGATTAATTGATCTTGGTTAGACTAAGATTTGATTCGAATTGGATTAATTGAGTTAGACTCAAGTGAATTCAATTAGATTATGAGATTGAGTCTAATTTGAGTTAGACTCATCAAGATTAGACTCAACCACTTAATTATGGATAATATTCATTAAAGGGTTTAATAAATTTTATTTAAGAGGAAGGCTAAGAGACATTCTATTTATTTGATGAATAGAATATTAAGAGTCTCAAGGAATACCAAGAGGCTTGGTATTCATTGGGTTTTATTAGCATTAAGATGAGAGGAGCTCAAGGTACATAGGCCCTTGGTATTCATTAGATGAGTATAAATACCCCCCCCCCTTGTCAAAGGTTAGAGTGGGCATCTCTCTTCGTCTTCTTTCTTCCTCCTTGTCCATAACTCTCTAGTGGAGGTTCTTGTGCTTTGTGAACCATCCCAAGTTGCTAGCACAACTAAGGTGGTTCTTCTCCGAGGCGTAGATCGTGTTCGTGTGGATACACATAGAGGCATGGACACTTGAACGTCCAAGAGATCTGGCGAACCAAAGGACTAGCAGGATAAGCGAAGGGCACGCGACAAAGGTATTCCTATAAGATAGGAATTGTAGATCACTTTGTATGAGTTTTTCTTTCACATGGATCGCTCGAGGGATCTTATTTCTACTGCGATTTTAAATATTTTTACCTATAGATCCCATCAGTGGTATCAGAGCCACTTACGAATGATCGTACAATGTTTAGAAAACTTTTATATGTGATATAGAAGTAGGATATAATTTTATTATAGATTGTATAATGTATGAGCATTTGTCGAGATACAAATGTTTGTGTTGATCAAACTAAAAGTCTATAGCATCATCATATGAAATATGAATGTGTGCTATGATGCGAATGTACTCGACAAATTTTATAACCAATGGTTTCGGCTCATGAGCATTTTTACAATCATAATAAAAATTGATGTCCTAAATCTATAGTAATTGATTGATGACATGGTGCATGATTATGGCCTTAACCCCAATGTGATTGGATGTATGTGTGTGTGTGTGTGTGCATGTTATAATTCATAATACGGCCTGCGTGTCGTGCCTTGTCTCTATTTTTCCTAGTTGTAAAAATAGATTTAGACTCGAATGTAACTCAAGTTTTCCTACATTGTAATGTACAAAAGGAGCAGTGAAGTGTCCATTGAAGAATGAAGTTACAAGAAGGATGCCGACCACACACGATGACCGAAGGATGCACTTGGAGAAGATGTTATCCCAAGGTTGACCTTCAATCTTCTCATTGGCTTGAGAAGATAGTAGTATACGGGTCATAACCATGTCAAGTTTTTCTTGCTTATATGTTGATATATGCTATGTGTGTGTGTGATGCATACTTAGATGTTTATCATAATTAAGTCAACTCAATATGCCTACCAAAGTTTGGTACTCATAAACTATCTCGATCATTTGTTGTTGGGTTTGTCAAAGCAAAGCAACATATTTTATCTTGGTAGAGTGCGAGAGGACAATTGTGATATCCCGCTATCAAATATTGGGTGAGACTTAACTAAGTCCCCTCAATTAGATTGAGAAACTTGGAGGCATATCCCAAAAGTTGGGAAAATTGGGTAAGAGAACAATTATTCCATGTCGTGGGTGATTAGCCAAAGCTAACTCAAGATGATGTGTAATGTGGATCTTGACCATTTGTTTCAAAGAGTTGCATGAGATGTAATTTGTAAAATGTTACCTACCTAAGTATACCAAGTCTTGGGTGATTAGCCAAAGCTAACTCAAGATGAAGTATAATATGAATCTTGTCCCATATGAATAATGATTGCTATTTGGTTTGGAGCTAGTAGTGTTGGAAAATTGAGTTTGCCTACATCCATGACTAGCCCCAACCAAAGCTCTACGATTCAATGGGAGCATCATTTAATTAAAGGCATAATTAAATGAATTAGATATGATACGTATTTCTACATAATTTTACTGTTGTAGATCACCATGTCATCTAACACGTCAAATACTCTCTCTGCGATCCATCCTTGAGAAGGACAAGCTTAACGGAGCTAATTTCCTGGACTGGTACAGAAACGTGAGGATAGTCCTCAAACAAGAACTAAAACTGTACGCCCTAGAGTAATCTCTTCTAGAAGCACCCGCCGCTACTGCTACCCGTGCCAAAAAGGATGCTTACAAGAAGCATCAGGATGATACACTTGATGTTTCATGCCTGATGCTTGCCACCATGAACTTTGAGCTTCAGAAGCAACATGAGAACATGAATGCACATGAGATGGATGAGCATCTAAAGCAACTATATAAAGGGCAAGCTAGGCACGAGCGGTTTGAGGTGTCTAAAGCCCTATTTGCATGCAAGATGCAAGAAGGAACTCCTATAGGAACTCAGTACTCAAGATGATTGGGTATGTCGAGAACCTTGAATGACTAGGATTTCCACTGGGCCAAGAATTGGCAACGGACCTTATCCTGCAATTGTTGCCGGAAGGGTACAATCTATTTGTCATGAACTACAACATGAATGAAA
This sequence comes from Boesenbergia rotunda, assembly GCA_024364735.1. NCBI lineage: Eukaryota > Viridiplantae > Streptophyta > Magnoliopsida > Zingiberales > Zingiberaceae > Boesenbergia > Boesenbergia rotunda. The sequence continues at coordinate 292,811 of JAGFNQ010002143.1, forward strand.
TTGACAAACATTTGTCTGAGATGCTCAGCATGTTGAGAGCTGTTGAACCTAATCTCAAGAAAACCAAAACCAGTAATGTACTGATGGTACAAAAGGGCAAAGACAAATGGAAGCCTAAAGGCAAGGGTAAGACCCAAGCTAAAGGCAAGACCAACTCTACTACATCCAAGACTAAAGATAAGGTGCCTAAGGAATGGACCTGCTTCCACTGTGGTGAGACCAGACATTGGAAG